>ML788282.1:67807-78200 GCA_009831015.1 Picea engelmannii | reverse complement strand
TTTTTACTTTTTAATTAAAAGAAAAACATAAATTTAACTATATTTTTTGTTAAATGTTTAAAAATAATGTCATTTAACTACAATTATTTTCTATGTATTGAAGTAAATGTAAAAAATGTGTTAAAATGATATTTTCCACTATATTTAAAAAGTATGGAACCATAAATTAATTGAGACACAATTATAGTAACAATCTCAATTTCAAAAAAGTAAATGGTATACAAGATTTATAACATTGAAAGGAGCATGGAAAAATGATTAAAAACAAGGTTGAAAAAGAAAATAATGAAAATAAACGAAAAAATAAGCATTTAAAAAAATAATGTGGATAGATTATGGATAAGAATATTTAAAATATCAAAAAACAACCTAAAAACAAAGAAATTATGGATAAAAAGATTTAAAATATCAAAAAACAACCTAAAAACAAATGGCAGGTGCTACCAGTAGCACAACTTTTCAAAATGAGGTAAAAAATATGACCCCCCCAAAAATGAGAACTCTGTAGAGTTCTCGTTAAGTTGATAACTATGTTAGGACTGGTAAGGGAGGTCATTGATGAATGTTTAATAGAGAATGGACTTCTTGTGCAGAGGAAATCTATTTGGGAGGGTATCTGATAATCTTGTGGAAGTCTTGAGCTCAGTGGGAAGAGTAAAATTTCTACTGGTGAGAGTGGAGGAATGAGAATAACCTTCCCTGATCATTCTAAATATGATAACTAGTTGAATAAATCCCCTTGCAATATCATGGCTTGGAGCGGGGGTGGCGTTTTGTACAAGGGAACTCTGTAGCATGGCCTAAGGTGGTGTCCTCTCTAAGCCAGTTCATTATTGATATTTCCCTGAATAGATAAGTGTTTAACTTGACGTGTTTGATGTGTGCTTAATTATGTGAACACGTGGATTTGTGATTAAAATGGGAAATGTGAATGCATGTAATAAATGGTTGAATTCTTGAGTAAAATCGAATATGTTTTTTGTTTTCCCTATTAATCTGATATTTATTGAAACTAAGTAAACAATGTATGGGTGGTATGTAACCCAGAGATTCTTGCAAGTCTAGAGAGGAAAGTTTGCAAGATATGGACAAAATCTTCATTTCAAAGGTGAAAGGAGTGCCTTGGTGTGAGAAAATCCCCTGTACAGGTTAAGGAACCATAAAACCTATAAAATTTACCTGGCTTAAGTGGAAGGGTTGAAATATATGAAAAGAAATAGCCCATATGAAGTAAGAATGCTTAGTCCGTTCAAGAGTAAAATCCCAGATCTCTTAAGTGTCTGGTAGAGTCTCAGAAAAGACTTAGAAGGAACCCTGAAATGTTCAAGTCTAGATTTGGACTGTTACGTTGAAGAAAACTGATGTTTTAATTTGGTATGATTCACAATCGTTGATTCGATGTAGTGAGTAGATTTGGACTATTGATTGGGTGGTATTACCATAAGAGTGACCAAATGAGGGGTTTTAATAGGACTCTGAGTCAACAACAACCATTGATCTATGGGAGAGTGGTCATGGTCCATTCTGGACAACTGGATCTAGTTACTAATGTATTGGAATAAGGGTTGTTAGAGGTCTAGAAGAAGGACTGAGATAGGAGTCCGTTGACTTGGGAGTTCAAGGACTATCAATCTATCAGAGGACATTCCATGAGATCTTAGCCATTGAATCTAGCATGGATTAATCCAAGGAGATAGGCCTTAGTTCCCTGATTGTCACATCAGTATGACCTTAGAGTTTATTTAGATCGCTATATGGAGTGATTGAGGACCATTGGATTTGTTAGAGAAAGTTTTGTTGTAGTGGTCCTAAATGTTGGATAGAAAAGGTTCTGACAGTGAAGACTCTCAGAATGAGAATGAGTCATTGATTAGGAAGAGGGTGATGGAAAATGACAATCATAGATCTGTCTTGGGTCATACCTGTCCATAAAATGTTACCAAACAAGGAGGGAAATAACCACCAGGTAAATTGAGGCACCGATGAAATCTAGGCCATCAATCCCTGGTTCTGAGGGTCATTGGATCTACTATCACGATCCATTGAAGAGGGCCCATCGAAGTAGAATCTATTCATATACAGAGTTTACTTCGACATGACAGAGTCTGAGATGCTTCAGTTCATGAATCTAGGGTCAAGAGGAGATCATAACCATCTGATTGTGAATGCCTAGGTTCTCGGTTGTTTTGAACATCCCGAGGATGGAAAAATAGTTGGGACAAGACATTCGACGATGGGATTTTCGCGAAACTCCAAGTGTATTTTTAAGATAAGAGGAAATTTTTGAATATACCACCAACTTAAGAGTGAATTAGGGCATTGGATGTGTTACAGAGTGGTATTAGAGTAGAGTTCAAACTCTAGGATTTAATGTGGCCATGAAACCACTTGACTATTTAAGAAAATCTTTATTTTTCCAGAAATGTGTGACATAAATTTATTTATGTAATCACTAATAATGGTTTGTTGTTTCACCACATAGGGAGTATTGAAGGAAAAACATAGGTGAATGGTGCAGCGTAGCATGGAATACACCTCACACCTCAGAGATGAGGAATTTGATAGCTAGAGGGATAGAGAAACCCCTTCAGATTTAGTAGCCATTATTAGAAGTTTAAAGGAAGAAAATGAGAGGATCATGAAATCTCAAGTTGAACCGGAAGATATGAATGCAATCCTATTGTAGAGCTTGTCTGATATTTATAAGAATGTGCAACAAGGTCCTAGTAATGCAAAGTTGCAACAATCAGAGAAATTGAAAACCCTTTCAGATGCCCAAAATCATGGATCATCCCATAGCAACATGGGAAGGATTTCTACTAAGAAGAGGCATCAAAATGTAAGGAAAGGAAGATTTGGTGGAGGCACTTCCATAGAGTTATCTAGTTGAAATACTACTTTTTGGTGGCTATCCACTAGTGACACTAGATCAAGTGTCCCCAAGACTAAAAGGAAGAGGCATTTTCAAACTTTTCTAATTGAATAATTCAAGAAGGATAAGTCGCCTACCTTTGATGGAGAAATCAAGAAGGGAGAATAAGTTGAGGCTTGGATGTTGGGTATGAAGAAGTATTTTAGGGTACATAACTACTTTGAAAATACAAAAGTGAATATTGATATCTTCAATCTGAGTGGAGGAGCTTCCATATGGTGGGAAGACCTCAAGGAAGACAAAGGATTGAAGGAAACAAAATTGACCTGGAATCATTTTGAGAAGTACGTTATAAAAGATTACCTATTGGAGAAGTAATATGATGACAAAATCAAAGAATTCCATGCACATAAGTTGGGATAACTTACCATGGATGTGTATTCTAAGAGATTCTTATATATGTTGAGGTATGTTCCTTGCCTCAAGGAAAAGAAAGAAAGAGTGCAACGTTTTCTCAGAACGTTGATGAAGGGAAACAATGGAGCATGGTGAGAACGTGAAGAGAACTACCTGATGAAGAACAAGTGAGTTGCATCCTGCTCCGTTGTTTCCCTTCATCACCATTGTTCCACTTAGAAAGTGTGTAATCAATTTAACTACATGCCACCCATAGTTAGAAAGGGGGAATAATTATATCATCATGGTTGTTGACTACTTTATGAAGTGGGTGGAGGTCATTCCTACTTTTGCAAACAATGGTGATACTGCACCCTTATTTCTATTCAATCAGGTTATCACCAGGTTTTGAGTTCCATTAGACATTGTCATTGACCATAGTAGTGAATTTTGGAAATGAAGGATGTATGATTTACCATTGAAATTAGGATTCAAACAAAATCATTTGTCTCCTTATTATCCATACGAGAATGGTCAAGTTGAGGTTGTAAACAAGTCTCTCAAGACCATACTTCAACATTGAATAAACTATATGACATGATTTATCACTACACACAATGAAGGGAGACTCCCATCACACAAAGGGTGGTAAATCAGGTACTGCGCAGATAGCGAACCAACAAAGAATTTAGATTCACTGCGCAAATTGGAGAATATGATGTGGATAATGGTATCTTGGAATTGGGGTCTGACGTGAATGTTTCACCTAAGAAGACCTGTGAGATGATGGGAAAACCCAATATAGTATGGAATCATATTCAATTAAGGCTCATGAATCAACAAACAATAGTACAGATTGGTCGTTTGATAGGAGTACCTGTGAACATAGATGGGGTGTGCATTGTGGAATCCTTTGAACTTATTGAGATCATGGACGATAGTAAACCATATCCATCACTAATAGGACTTGAATGGGAATTTGATAACCAGGAAATCATTAATATGAAGAAGAGATAAATGATATTTGAATTCATATATTTGAAATTTACTACACCATTGGACCCAACAAAAGGAAAGAGATACATAGAGCTAGCCAGGAGAAACGACATTGAAAATTTGTATAACATGACTGTGTGAATGGATGATTATGTTAACCCCACTGCATATGGTGCACTAAGTTCGAGAAGTATTAGTTCATGTGCATCATATTCATAGGTAGGTCTAGAGCATTGGCAACAGAGAATGCATGAAGTATCAACTAGACGATGTGCACACATGACCTGATCCTTTCACTGGATTGGAGCTAAATTATGTGATCCACCAAGGTATGATGGATTGCTTGATATAAGTTTGTTTGTAAAGGAATTTGAGTTACATGTACCCTAACAACAAAGGTTGTTGGCACTAGATGTTGTCCTAAAAGAGACTCCGTCCAGATGGTGGGCTGCACACAAAGAGGTAATGAAAGACTGGTTGCAATGTACAAGACTAATGCAAGTCAGGTTTGGTACTGAGGTAGAAAATATTATGAAGAAGTATATAGGAGAGACTGATATAAAAGGTCATGTTGATAAGTGTATGACCTTATGGAGTTTAGTATTGGAAACAAAATGGACGCATAGATTTATACATACACCAGACATAATTCCAAAGAACTAGTATTTGGAATTGGAAATGTGTATGGAGACAAAAGATTGGAAGAATTCGATTAGAGGTTCAAAGCCACATTTACATTTTAACATGAATATCCATTGATATATGAAACACTATTATCTATTCGAACTAATATCTTCTCATAAGAAAGGTCGATGGAGGTGCTACTAGTGTGCAGTGCACACAGAGCTACTATGATCTTCCATTTTTTATTGGGGTGTTACAATGTCTCTAAGGAAGAATATGATGAGGAAGATTACAAGAATGTAAAAATAACTAAAACAGAAGGAGAACGGGTAATAGAAGGTCTAGAGATTGCATCTTCCGTATACACATAGCCAATAAAAACATGAAAGGTTAATATTGGGATGACAACGAATCTGAATTTTGCACATATAGGGGATTACTGGAGTGATGAGACTGTAGAGAATATTGAAGACTTGTTGGGTGAATACTAATACCTATTCCCAATGATATTTTCATAGATGAAGGGGATATATACGGATTTAGGTGAGATAAATATTTCGCTAAAAGCAAGAGTTAAGCCAGTGTGACAGAGAGTTTGCAGATTAAATTCAAAGTACAAGGAAAAGGTGAAAGTCGAAATAAACAGGATGATGGATACAAGAATCATTAAACTGGTATAAGAATCTGATTGGATAAGTTCAATGGTAGTGCAAGACAATAAGACAGGAGGGATCAGGATTTGTGTGGATATGAGGAAGTTGAATGATGAGTGTTTACATGACCCATTTCCAACACCATTAACAGATGAGGTATTGTAGAACGTAGGAGGGAAATAAACTTATTCTTTCACAGATGGATTCTCGAGGTACCATTAGATAAAAACTATGAAGAAGATCGGTACAAGACCACTTTTGCAACAGAGTGGGGAATTTATCAATATACAGTAATTCCCTATGGACTAAAGAATGGCCCTGCAATTTTTTCAAGAGTGGTGGTTGCAGTGTTCAAGGAATTTATTCATAAGTTCCTTGAAGCATACTTAGACAATTGGACTATGTTTAGTCTACTGAAGGATCACATATAAGTACTTAGGCTAATGTTGGATAGGTGTAGGCAGTGTCAGATTTCGCTACACTTGAAGAAGTGTATTTTTTGTGCACCATTTGGAATTTGATTGGGCCATGTAGTTTGCAAACAAGGCTTACTAGTGGATCCATCCAATATTTTAGTGATTTTGGATTTAGAACCACCTACATCAGTCAAAGCATTGAGGATAACTTTGGGTCACACAGGATATTACAGGAAGTTCATCAAAGGATATGCACAAATCACATCATCGATGGAAAAGTTGTTAAAGAAGGTAGTAAAGTTCCAATGGAACGAGGACTATCAGAAGGGTTTGGACAACTTAAAGTGTACCAAATTTTATATATTTCCATATTTGAACAAGGAGTTCCATGTTCATGTAGATCCATCATCCATAGAGTTGGGTGCAACACTATATCAACCAGGGGAGGGAGACATAGATCACCCAATTTCTTTTGATAGTAGGAAGTTGTCTATAACAGAGAAGAATTATACCACTACATAACAAGAAGGATTGGCAATGGGCTATGTGCTACAAAAGTTCAGAAATTACCTATTGGGGTCTCACTTTAAGATGTACAAGGACCATCATGCATTAAAATACTTAGTGAACAAGCCAGTGTTGGGGGGTAGAATATGCAGATGGCTATTGTTATTCCAGGAATATGATTTTGAGGTTGTGGTGAAACTAGAGAAGCTGAATGCAGGGCCATACCATTTATCATGCATATTATCAGGGGAAGATGTGAGTAATTTAGATGACAACCTACCAAATGTGAAACTATTTCAAGTTAAAATGGTGTATGATTACTTCTCGGACATCATGCAGTTTGTAAGTACAGGGATGGCCCCATCAGACATGACAATCGAACAGAAGAAAAACTTAGTAGTGAAAGAAACATATTATCAGTTGATTGCAGGGAATTTATACAAGTTAGGTGTAGACAGAATATTGAGATGATGTGTGTTGGAACATGAAAGGCATGATACTCACAAAAGTGCATGAAGGGATTGCAGGAGGACATTATGCAGGAAAAGAGACTGCGCAAAAGATTATTTGTGTAGGCCTCTGGTGGACCACACTGCATAAAGATGCTAAAGAACAATGTCAATCATGTGATGTATGTCAAAGAGTGGGAAATCCATCCAGGAGGAACATAGTTACCGACTTAACGAGAACTGTGACCTCAAAATGAGAACTCTAGCCCTTAAAACATGAAAATCAACCCTCAAATCAAAAAGTGGTGCTACCGATAGCACCATTTTTTTAAATGGGGTCACAATTACAACATTTTTCAAACATGGCCTTCGAAACTCAGACAATAGCTTAGAAAAATATTAAAATCAACACCTGAATCAAAAGTGATGCTAGATAAAACAAAATGTTTTTTCTTAAACGTGAAAATCATAGCTATTTACGAACTAATTGAAATTTTGATATTGACAACAAAACCCTACGTAAGTAAACAACCCAAAATTTGACCCCAAATGGCCACTTGAAAATTTATTTACATTTTTTTTTTAATTTACATTAAATAAAAAATAATAAGAACAAAATCTTAGCAAATAAATATTTTTTTTTAAATGACCAAAAAAACACATTAAAAATATATATTCTAAATTCAATTTAAAAAAAAAGAAGATGAAAAAACAAGGTGAAAAAGAAAAATAACTAAAAAGAAACAAAAAGAAAAAAATATTCCTCCAACACAATAATTATAAAAACATTATATATATATATACACACACACACACACACACACACAAAATTGTCATTAAAAAACCTTTAAAAAGTAATTTAAAAAAAAAAAATTACTTGAAAAAGGCAAAAAAAAATAACAAAATTCAACAAAAGTAAATGTCTAAAATAAAAAATATTAAAAAATCTTAAACTAAATCTTTAAAATTAAAATAAAAGACAAAAAATTCAAAAATATATATTTAAAAAAAATTATTTAAATGAAAACAAAACAATTTTAATAAAAACAATAACTAAAGAATAAAAAGAAAATTGTAAAACCAATTTTAAAATAAACTTCTAAGCATATTTAAGAAAAAAGAAAATTAAAAGAAATTTTACAATATAAAAACTATGAATTTTAATTGAAACTAAAGTAAAAAAATAGAAAAACACAAATATTAACAAATTTAGTAACATTAAAAAAAATAAAATTAAATACAATTTTGCAATTGAAATAACATAAAATTTTAATAAAAATTAAAACCAAAAAAAAAAATTACAAACCTACATATTATTCGGGTGTCGTGGGGGCGCTACTCAACATCGCCCCAGCCCCCACGGGATAAGCCTTAGTCCCACGTGGCCAAGCCTTAGCTCATGGGGGCTGGAGTGATGTTGGGCATCACCCCAACCCCTAAGGGCTAATAACTGGTCCCACAAGGACAAGGCTTAGCCCATGGGGGATGGGGTGATGCTTGACATCACTCCCCATGACACCCACGATGCCCAACCACATGGGTGTTGTATTACTAAGAGGGGGGTGAATCAGTAATAGAGAAATTTAATCATTTTTAACCATATAATCCAAGTGTTATATCAATGTATCATTATCATCAAATAACTGCAGAGTAAATAAGCAATGAACAAATGAACAATCATACACATACACAGTATACCAATGTTTTATGTAGAAACCCAAAGTGGGAGAAAACCATGGAATTATTTTTCTTATATGTCTTGAAGAATTACATTCATTGGAAGCACCAACTTCCTTTGTTTTCTAGCAGCAACTGGAAGGAGGCTCCAACACCCTAGTTTCTCAGGCTACAACCTGAGGGAAGCTCCAGCTCCCCAATTCTCTAGCTACAACCAGAAGGAGGCTACAACCCCTTATGTTCTCTAGCTACAACCGGAAGGTGGCTACAACCACTTGTCCTTGCCCCATCCAATCGCCTTGACGTATAAGTAGAATGATGGAACCACTGTCACACTATCACTGTGAGATATATTGTTGTAAACCTATACCAATAAACCTGCACCAAATAACCTGTACCAATAACCTGAACCATACATCAACCTGTACCTCTACCTGTACCATAAACAAGTACATCAACCATGCACCAACCTGTACCAAACAATCTGTCCCATAAACAACTGCATCAACCATGCACCGACATGTACCTCAACCCATACCATGAACAAGTGCATCAACCATGCACCAAACGTGTACAAATAACTCGTCACAACAACCTATCACAAAAACTTGTCCAAACAACCTATCACAACAACCTGTCTCATCAAAATTATCAACCAAATCAGATCTACTCACCAAGACAACTCTCAAATATGTGCATTAACCAAGCATAACACAACAACTCGTAATCATCAACAAGATCAATATGTGCTTCTAATAATATAAGTATGCTACATCATCCATAAACCATGTGTCATCAATACTACTAACAAGTGCCTCCAACCATGTACCAAGTATGTACCAATAATGTATCAACTACTCATCAACTATGACTCATCAATATGTACCAACATCATCAACTATACACCTCATGTATGTGCCAACTCATCAACTACTTGTCTCAACCATGTACCCAACATGTGCCTTAACCAAAATCCCTCATCAATTTCATCATTCAAATATGATTTGTAACTCTGTAATAGACTTGGTTTATATGATCACTGTTAGGACCCTATAATGTACCTTTTTGCTCATACCTTTTACTATCATTACACCCTTTTCCCACTCTTATTTAAGCCTACATTGTCGCATTAATCTATTTCCCCAAAGGTATATAACGTTTATTCTCTTTTCTATATGTTTAATTTGTTTTACATGTAATTTTACATTACTCTCATACTTATCCATTAATCAGAAATATACAGTTGCTGAAACAATGTGAACTGCAGTTAATACTGTTTCTGCTTGAAGACCACATTGTTGAAACAGTCAACAATATCCCGTTGCTGAAACAGTCCGTGATTGGCAATGCAGAAACAACATTTCACATACAACAGTAACAAGAAGGAGTTGTTACACTGGCCACAATAGTTGCACCTTAAACCAACACCCACCATCATTTCTGCTTAATTGACCATGCTGCTGAAACAATCAAGGACGCAAATCCCGTTGTTGAAACAATCCGCGATTTGCGATGCTGAAACAGTCAAGGATGCAAATCTCGTTGCTGAAATAGTCCTTGATTTGCGATGCTGAACAACATACAAACAACAGTAACAAAAAGATAAATAAAGAATTTGTTACACCGACTGCAACAACTGTACCTCAAACCAGCACCATTCCAGCCATTGTAACAACATCTTGCTATGGGAGATCAGAATCTCCTATTCGAGCAGAAAAGATCAGATCCGGCTAAGAATAGGATTTGGATGCATGCATGCAATTTTATGCTTAAATTGTATTAAGAGGATTATCCCCTTTAAAT
>ML788282.1:55121-67757 GCA_009831015.1 Picea engelmannii | reverse complement strand
AAAGAGCGTGTTCATCTTGGATATTGTAACTGAGCATATTTGACAGATGAATAAAAGATTGTTCTGAGCATTCCTTCTTAGTTTTTTTTCATTTTTCGGGGAATCTTGTGAGAAGAAGAGGGCCCACCTTCTTCACAAGATTCACCCATCAAGTTCTGTAGTGTGTTATTATTATTTTTATTCATATCTTGTTAAAACTCTGTTTTGCTGAAACTTTGTTCCTATTGATTAATACATTGTTTTCATACATTTTATTTCTAGGTACTTGTTAGTCATTTTGATTGATAAAGAGTTTATGAGGTGTGGTGATCAGAGACAGGTGCTAAAGGTTCCTACTTGAGGGATAGGGTCATGTTCTCTGTTATAGAATAGATAACTTTCATTACTTGTTAAACATTTGATTGGTAGTGAGTTTATGAAAGTGTGATAACCAGAAACAGGTGCTGAAGATTCCTGCCTGGGGAATAAGGTCATGTTCTGTGTTACAATTCATCAATTTGATTTATGATAAGTTTATAAAAGTATGATAGTCAGAAACAGGTGCTGAAG
This sequence comes from Picea engelmannii, assembly GCA_009831015.1. Lineage (NCBI taxonomy): Eukaryota > Viridiplantae > Streptophyta > Pinopsida > Pinales > Pinaceae > Picea > Picea engelmannii. The sequence continues at coordinate 67,208 of ML788282.1, read as the reverse complement.
ATTCCTACTCTGGGAATAGGGTCTTGTTCTCTGTTTCAGAATAGTTAGTCTTCTTTGCAGTATGTTAAAAGATCCTTTTTCTTAGGTTGTTATTCGTTAATGTAATCCAGGATTCTTTTGATAATTACTTTTCTTTGAATCTTAAACTCTGCAACAGATAGAATGTCTTTCTATAATTTGAGTTAAGGCTTCAGACTATTTAAGGTAAGATGTGATTAGTATACTTTTACTGCAACTCTTGATTGCTTTTGAGATTGAGAATATACAGTGTGTGATTGTCTTTGAAATAAACAAACTTGCCTGGGTTGACAATTTATGTAACACTTGATTGTTTAGTTGATAAGCAACTATAGTGCCCAACATTTTGGCGCCATTGTCGGGGAAGACAATTATAGATTTCAAAATCGCTTATGTTCTTTCAGATATACAGATTTCATGAGAGGACGCGGAGACCCCAAAGAAACTGACCCTATTGGTGGTAGGGGTAGAGGAAGGGGAGGAAGAAAGACTTTTATTGACAATATTATATCAAAATCTGAATCTGTTGCTCCTCAGCGACCAAGCTCTCGAAAACCAAAATCTCAACCTTCCTTTCAAGCAAACTTTGAAATGGGGAAAGAAATTTGGAGCCCGGAGACAGTTGAGAAACTAGTAGAAAACATTGAGGATCGAGCAAGTGTAGCAGGGGAACAAACAGAAGAAACTTGGATGAGTATAATGAAGAACTCCTCCATGAAGAATAGGCAGGTCCTGAAGGAGAGGTAAATGATGAAAACTCTTTCTCTACCTTAGGATTTCCAATTGGTGATATTCCTAGAGGAGTAGCTCATATGAAGAATATTCCACTTTCAGCTTTACCTAACTTTCATTGTTTATCTTCAGAAGATCCCGATGAATTCCTTTTCGAGTTTGACATATTATGCAGAAGTTATGATTACATTTCTAATGCTAAAAAATTAAAGCTATTTCCAGCAACATTAAAGGGAAATGCATTAAGATGGTTCATGAGTCTTGGAGGACATGTAATCACAACATGGTATCAGATGAAACAGAAATTTCTTCACAAATACCAAGATTATTGCTGAACAAGAGAAAAAAGAGAGGAACTATTCAAGATGATACAGAAAGAGGATGAAAATTTGGAAGACTTTGTGGAAAGGCTACAATATAATCTTCAAAGATCCAGTCACCCCGATGTAAGTAAAGATATTCTTAAAACAATATTATTAAAAGGAGTAAGGGATGACTATCTAGATATGCTGAATATGCTTGGTAAAGGGGACATATCTAAAGAATCATATGATGAAATTGTTAACCTATGTAAAAGATGTTCTAGAGGAGTTGTAAGGAATATATCAAACAACAGGGATACTACATTTTCAAAAGTTCAAAAATCAGCCAGTGGAGGAGCAACAAGAGCCAAAATAGGTAATTTACTTGAAGGTTTTAAAAATAAACTGTTAAGTTCTTTTGCTTCACAAATCGACACCTTGCAGATTCAAAAGAAACAAGCCGAAGCAGAAGCAACTCTGTCCATCTTTTGTTCCAAATGAAGAGATAAGCACCCATGAAGGGAGTGTCCATTGGACAAAAGGTCCATTTGCACCATTTGTGATAAGGATCATGAAACTCAACAATGCCCTTCTTTACCAGGAATCAAAGCAACATTACAACCAACTGATGAAGAAGAAAAAGTTGTCTATTTGTTGACACAAAGAAGGCAATGACAACCATAGGGACAAGGTACAAACCCTAATATACCATTATACATCTTCTAATCATTGGAATAACTATCCTTCTTTTAGTCAAGAAAATTACCCTCCCTTTAATCAAATGCAATACCCAACCCTCAATCAAATGAATTACCCACCCATGCAAAAAAAAAACCATCCCTTTGTAGACCCATCAATGTGGACTCCTTGGCCTCCACAAAAACAACCCTACCTTAACCAATGGAATCCAAATTGGAGGGGTCAACAACCCTAGTTACCAAATCAATTGCCTCAATTACAATCACAATTTTAGCAACCACTCTCTTTACCACTAGGTACTCCACCGAACAATCAAATGATGAGACCCCAACTACCTGTACAACCTAACCCTAACCCCAATAATAATGCTGTGTAGTGCATTGATATTCAAAATCAACCTATATTTTCTCTTTTCCCTGCACAATGCAATGATATTCACTTACGATCTGGGAAAATAGTAGAACCCATCATTAACAACATTACCTCTTCTGATTCCAATAAAGAAGAAATAAAAAAGCACGATGTACCTGAAGAGGTACAATCGTCCTCCAACACTGATGCTGAAATAGAAAAATCACCATTCCCTGAGCGTTTAGGTTTGACTAAAATGCCTGAGCCACCTGCTTTCAATCTTATAGGTGAATTACAAATTCTCTATGTCAAAATTCCATTGTTGCAAGCATTAAGAGATGTACCAATTTATGCCATAACTATGCAAGATATTTTTGTTAAGAAACTTGCTAGAAAAACTAAATATCCCTTGACAATCCATGTCATGGGTGATTTGTCTGCACTAATGTCGGGTAAAGCTCTTCCTGTTAAATATGGTGATCCTGGCCATCCTACTGTCACAGTACAAATTGGAAAAACAATAATTCCTCGAGTTCTGGTAGACTTATGCACTGCTATCAATATTATGACTCTTGAAACTTCACAATTGTTACAACTAAAGAATGAAATCAGAGATACCCCAACTATTCTATAATTAGCTGACGGATCTACAATCAAACTGGAAGGAGTCATTGAATCATCTTAGTAGAGTCCTAGAACTATCCAGTTAACTTTGTGGTATTACAACCGAAAACAAAGTTGGGGGGTCATCCTCTAATATTGGGCAAGGCTTGGCTAGCCATAGCAGATGCCTTTATCAGCTGCAGATCTGGTTCAATGACAATTTCCAATGGATATGAAACCAAACAGCTTACCCTCTACCCCCACACTACACTCTTGATTAATAATGACAATTCTTTATGGCTGGATTTTGACGATCAAACTACTCAACCAATCTTGACTATCAGACAAGCTTTAAGCCTTAAAGATGTCACCGAGGATGAAGTAATTAATAATTTTATCTGTGAACCCTCCTCTATAACTCCAGAAACACATAATCAACTCATTGCACTTTTGGAGTCAGATAACTAGGAAAACCTTAACTCTGACGACCCACCTCAAACATCAGCTACCATCTCTTCTAAAAGTAATCCAGTAGAAATTGAACCTGGCAAGACACTGAATATAAACCCCAACTTGACAGTTGTTGAAACACAATGATTAATGAATTTACTTCTCGAACATAAGGAAGCATTTGCATGGGACTATACAGATATGAAGGGAATGTCTCCTGAATTATGCACTCATCGTATCTATATCAAGGAAGATTGTCGACCGATCTACCAACCTCAGCGACAAATGAACCCTAATTTACGAAAAATTCTTAAATAAGAACTTCAAAAATTGTTGAATGTTGGATTTATATATCCTATATCTGATAGTGAATGGGTTTCCCCATTGGTAATAGTTCCTAAGAAAAATGGGAAATGGAGAGTATGTGTAGATTATAGAGCCTTAAATAAAGCTACTCAAAAAGACCACTTTCCATTTCCATTCATTGATCAGGTGTTAGATAATTTGTCAGGGAAGAAATTCTTCTCTTTCTTAAATGGTTTCAGTGGGTATAACTAGATCAAAATTGCACCCCAAGACCAAGATAAGATCACTTTTACTAGCCCCTGGGGAACTTTTGCTTATAGAGTCCTCCCATTCGAACTATGTAATGCACCAGTAACCTTTCAATGAGCAGTTATAGGAATCTTTTCTGATATGCTTAATGACTCTATGGAAATTTTTATGGATGATTTTACCCCTTATGGTGTCTCTTTTGACGAAGCACTACAAAATCTTGAGAAAGTACTTAACTGATGTATACAAGCCCACCTCTCCTTAAGAACTGAAAAATTTCATATGATGATGAGTGAAGGAGTGGTACTTGGACATTTTATTTCATCTCAAGGAATTCAGGTAGACCCATCCAAGATACAAGTCATTAAAGACCTTCCTATTCCTAAAAGCCAAACAGATGTGAGAATTGTTTTAGGACATGCTGGATACTATAGAAGATTTATCATTTTTTTTTTCCAAAATGGCTTCTCCTTTGTTCATTCTACTTATGAAAAATGTTGAATTCAAGTGGACTACTCTTTGCTAGAAAGAATTTGATGAACTTAAACATCAGTTATCTACAACTTCTATTCTAAGAGGACCTGATTGGACACTTCCCTTCCATATATCCTCTGATGCTTCAAATACTGCAATAGGAGCTGTCTTGGGACAAGAAGAAAATCATCTCCCTTATGCCATCTACTTCATTAGTAAGAATATGAGCCCTACTGAACTTAATTATACAATTACCGAAAAGGAATTTTTAGCAATTATCTATGCTATTAATAAATTTCGACATTACATTACTAGCTATTCTACTTTTGTCCATACTGATCACTCATCCATTAAATATTTAATGAACAAATCGGTCACAAATGCTCGAGTCACCAGATGGTTACTATTATTACAAGAATTTGATATTACAATTGTAGATAGACCAGGAAAAGAAAATGTAGTTGCTGATTTCCTTTCTCGGTTAAAACCTGATGATAATACTCCAGTAGATGACTCTTTTCTTGATGAATATTTATTTGCAGTATCTGCTCACTCACCATGGTATGCAGACATCGCTAATTATTTGGTTGCAGGGAAGTTACCACCACACCTATCCCACCGAGAGAAAAGAAGAATCATTCAACAAAGTGCTCAGCATAGCTGGATAAGTGGGTGTCTTTTCCACACAGGACTTGATCAAGAAATCCAAAGATGCATTAGAGAATATGAGGTTTATGATTTACTAAAAGTTTGTCACGATGGCCCTTGTGGAGGGCATTTTGCTGATAAAAGAACAACACATAAAATTCTCAGGATGGGTTATTATTGGCCCTCACTTTTTAAAGATGCAAAGAAATATGTTCGGGCCTATGATAGCTGCCAAAGAATGGGTCAACCTAATCATAGAGATGAAATGCCATTAAATCCCCAGGTAGTACTCGAACCATTCAAAAGATGGGCCTTAGACTTTGTAGGACCCATTAATCCCCCATCCAATCAAAAAGTTTATATAGTGGTCTGCACAGATTATATGACCAAATGGGTGGAGGCCAAAGCACTCCATAGAGCCACTGAAGAGGCTGTCCTAGATTTTTTATTTGAAGATATCTTTATCAGATTTGGAGTACCTAGAGAATTAGTCATAGATGGAGGACCTCCTTTCACTTCTCATGGTTTTAAGGCCACCCTTCAAAAATATCATATTCATCACAGAATGACTACACCATACCACCCTTAAGCCAATGAATAGGTGGAAAGCACAAACAAAGTAATAGAATCCATTCTCACAAAAATAGTGAAGGAAAACCGGAAAGATTGGTCTCAAAGGCTCCCTGAAGCATTATGGGCTTACAGAACTACTTGGAGAAATACTACAGGATTCTCTCCCTATTAATTAGTTTATGGAAAAAGTGTTGTCTTTCCTATGGAATTTGAAATCAAAACCTTAAGGACTTCTTTAGCTGTCAACCTTGATTTGACCGAGGCACAGACAGCCAGGCTGCAACGACTTAATGAATTGGATGAAAAAAGACTCGATGCCATTCATCAGACAACTATGATTCAACAACAAAGATCAAAATGGCATGACAAAACCATCAAGCATAAGCAATTCCAAAAAAGTAACTGGGCTTTACTGTATGATTCTTAGTTTAAAGAATTTCAAGGGAAACTACGCACAAGATGGCTTGGACCTTACGAAGTGGATACTGTTTTCCCCAATGGAACAGTATGGCTCCTCACAATTGATGACTCTAAAACAGCGTTATTAGTGAATGGTCACTGGCTCCATCTGTACCAGCACCCCATCTCCAAAGTAGATTTTAAGGCCACATGTGTGGCAGACTCACATTATCTCTTTTTAGAGGAGCCTCCTGACCCTCATTGCAATTAATTTTTATTTTTTTTTCTGAATTTAATTTCTTTAGTATTAGATTAAAATTTCTTGTACTAATAATCCTTGTCAAGGAATGGCATGTTACAATTGATTCTTTTGCAAATTCTCAATCCCAGAAAAGGCCTACCAAGAAAGTACGATCTTACTTCAAGAAGATACAAGCTTCATTTTGTGAAGCACTGCTCCCTCTTTCTTCAATCCACTCTTCAACAACATTTTCCTAAATTTTTCCATTTTTCCCATTGCTGAAACACCACTGTTCAACAATATTTTTCCATCTTTCCCATTGCTGAAACACCACTGTTCAACAATATTTTTCCATTTTTCCCATTCCTGAGACACCACTGTTCAACAACATTTCACCTTTTTTTCTCCATTGCCGAAACATCACCTTCCAACAACCTTTTCCTCAATTTTTCCCATCTTCCCCATTGTTGAAACACCATTGTTCAACAATACTCCATTTTTTTCCTAATGCTGAAACACCATTGTTCAACAATATTTTTCCCTTTTTCTCCATTGCTGAAACACCATTGTTCAACAATATTCTGTTTTTCTTCCCATTGCTGAAACACCACTGCTCAGCAATATTTCACCACTGCTGAAACACCATTTCTTTAGTAGTATCGTCCATTGTTAAAACATCACGCCTCAGCAAACATTTTTCCATTCTTCTCCTATTGCTGAAACACCATTTTCTCAACATCCCCTGTCAATAAAAACATCTGCTTCAGCTCTTTCGCTCTCAATTCTCCTATTTTCATACTACATTTTGTCCTTTTATGACCCTCTCTCATAATTAAACAAACCCTTGATACAATTTCTATAATAAATCCAAAGTCCCTCCGATGGTTACTACAGATCTAATATGGACAGGCACTATATTTTTTTGAAAGTACAAATTAAAGGTAAAGATGAGGTATGTAAAATTTATATGTCAATACAATTGAACTATGGCTAATGAGAAGATTTTGATTCATTATTATCATTCACTTAAAGTCACTATTTTAGCCGTAGCTGGGGGGGGGGGATATCGAAATCTTACGACATCACTTCACACGAACCGACTACCATCATTCTCTTTACCCATCACTTCATTTTCGTTTACTACCATTTCATGCTCTCATTCAACCTACTATGTTCGGAAGCAGTTGCCTGACTCTCTAACTATCCATTCTACTGAGCTGTTAGCTATGGGAGGCCCGGTTATATGATATGAACCCACCATGACGACCCTGCTAGAATTCTATCCAGAAGTCTACCAAATTTTTCTAGCAAGCAGGCTGGCTGGGTTATTTTCAGAGGCTCCAGGGATTTGATCAACAACAGGTTCTTCAATTTGCATAAAATATTCAAGAAGACCATTCCATTGTTGAAGGGGTTTGGATTCTAGTCACAGAGGAAGATATAACATAGGTTTCGGGTCTCCCTGTCATTGGCATTTGTTGGTTCAGTCATAAACACATTATCCTTAATGCCCAACAGGATTTCCTCTTGCCAGGAGAACAAGTTGAGCCTAAAGGTCGGGGTGCTCGACTCAGCTCGTTGTCGCCTCTGTGGTCGAAAGTTACAGATTTTTTCAAGCACTATCTCACCTGTGAAGGTTGATACTAGGTAGTTTACCAATATGATTTTGTCTTGTTATCTCATTTACGACATGGTAGATTGGTGAATATTCCATACTATCTTCTTGGATGTCTCAGAAATATGTCGCATTACTGTAAAAAGGATAAAAATACCGCCCTTTCCCTCACCCATCACCATCTTGTTCAACTACTCATCCAAAAGGGTTTTTCCCAAGAAAACCCTCCCCTAAACAACCCACCCATAAACCCACAGGAAGCTGCTGAACATCTTGAACATCCTCCTGAAGAGAAAACACATAACCTTCCCGACCCTCCAGAAATACCTACTAATTCCCCCACAGATCCAATTAATCCAATTAACTCTCCTACCATACCTAGTCCACCCCACAACCTATCAGAATAATCTACTCCTACTATTCATATCCTTAGCGATGATTCTAAATCAGATAAACCTGATAACCCTCCCTGCCTCATCAATGAGGAAAAACCCACACACAAAAGAAAGAAGCAAATTCCTACTTTTCCTTCCTTTTTATCAAAGTGCACAAGGTCTTCAACAAGAGTAGCCACTACTACCACTGCCCTAAACCCCCAACCCATCTTACTAAAAGCCCGTGCACCTCCACCCTCCCAAATCCTGGATTTTTTACCTATCCCACCCATCGGCACTAAAACACAAGAACCAGAGGCCCAAGGCATTGTGACATCATTAAATCAAGTAGTTGAAACACAAGAACTAGCTACTCATCAAGTAGCTGAAACACAAGAACTAACTACTCATCCAGTAGTTGAAACAGAAGAACCAACTACTCATCAAGTAGTTGAAACACAAGAACCAGCTGTTGATTTTGTTCCCGAAATACAGAAAACAGATGCCCAGGGTGCTGCAACACTACTTTCTTTACATCAAGAAGCTGAAACACAAGAATTAGCTGCTAATTTTGAAGCTTCTCCACAAGAACCAGTTATTGTGGCTATGACTATTACACAAGAACCAATCACCCTTCTTGACACACCCATGATAGATCAAAAATCAGAACCAACAATGGCCTCTGTCTTACTAGAGAATGAGTTCCTAAGGTCTAAACTGGAAGCCTACAAGCAAGAGCTAGTAATGGTAAAGGAAGCCTACGACAAGGAAATTAAAATGTATACCTTAGCTTGTATAGCGACCATGATAGAGGAAAACACAAAAAATGATCAGTGTAGAGAGTACATGTGCAGTCAATGTGGGGACGTTTATTATCAAGCAGGCTACAAAGTAGTTCAAATTCCAATGCCTGGAACTTCCCTTGCACCTACAATTTTTGCAGTCAAAGAAGAAAATCCTACTGTTACACAAGAACCAGTAGGATCTTCCAAAGTTAAAAATGAACCTGGGCCCTCAACAACTGCTACATATGAAGCCCCTATTTTTATTAGTAAAGCTGTGCAAACACTACCTATTGAGGAATCTGCCCCTCTTAGCAAGATCAACACCCATACTCTTGTGGAACGAGCCACTCAGACCCTACCTCAGCCTATCACCTGTGATGCTAAAATACAAACTCAACCATGGGATGAACAAGCAATAATAGATAAATGGAAAACAGAGCCTGCTGTTACACAGGACAAAAACCTCCAGGAGCACAGACTACTCTGGCTAAACCACATTTATTCAAACTGGGAAGCTTTGGAGCAAACACGCCAAGAATCCCATGCCCACAAGAAACAGAATGAAGAGATAAAGGGAAAACTACTCCTGATGTTTGATTTGGCACAAAAATTATTAGCTGCTAGGAAACCATCCTCAAATTATTCTCTTTTCCTCATAGAACGACTTACATTTTTTCAGATTCAATCAATCAAAGAAGCCAGACCCTATGCAGTGATCAATCCAGTAGATTTTATTAAAACTTTTGCAAAAGCCTCCACTAGTGATCATCATCTATTATGCGAGGCATATCTTCATAATGAGGCCATCCTTGAGAACTGACAACTTAACCTTAACCCTCTTGTCAGTGATATCCAGATTCGGGAATTCATCTCCTTCCTTACCAATCAGATCACATGGAAAAATGATTTTCTAGCTGCCAAGCACAATGAAGATAACCATCTCCCTTGGATACGGCTAGAACCACATAACGTTGCCACCTTTGTTGCAGAATATCATCAATTTTTGAAGAAACCAGGGATGGTTCAATATATTCGGCAACTACAGTCAACAGTACTTCATGATTGTCAACAGTTCATTAAATCCATAGAGACTGCTGCCCTAAAAGAAAATAACATGTTTTGGCAGCAATCTTCTGTGAAAAGGCAAGAGCACAATCCTTTCAGTCCCACTAATCTTGAGATAGCAATCTCTTGGATACCCACTAACATCAAAAGTGTCCAGCAATGTGCTGAAAATTGGATAGGGTATGAATTCCACTTCCCCATTCTGTGGATGCTAGCAAAAAAGTACCAAGTTCATCATAAGTTTCCCAACAAAGTTGAAGCAGCAGCCTGGAAAAATTTACAATAGGTTCAAGGATTTAGAGCCCCAACAGACAGTACTTTCTACAGCTACTGCTTAAGAAATTTGCATGCACAAAGTCAGCATCCGGATTCTGATTCTGATTGAAGTTGCCTGGGGACATGCAACCTTTTCAATTGGGGGGGATGTTAGGACCCTATAATGTACCTTTTTGCTCATACCTTTTACTATCATTACACCCTTTTCCCACTCTTATTTAATCCTACATTGTCACATTAATCTATTTCCCCAAAGGTATATAACGTTTCTTCTCTTTGCTATATGTTTAATTTGTTTTACATGTAATTTTACATTACTCTCATACTTAGCCATTAATAAAAAATATGCAGTTGCAGAAACAGTGTGAACTGCAGTTAATATTGTTGCTTCTTGAAGACCACATTGCTGAAATAGTCAACAGTATCCCATTGCTGAAACAGTCTGTGATTGGCAATGTTGAAACAACATTTCACATATAGCAGTAACAAGAAGGACCTGTTACACTAGCCGCAACAGCCGCACCTTAAACTAGCACCCACCATCGCTGCTGCTTAATTGACCACATTGCTGAAATAGTCAAGGACGTAAATCCTGTTGCTGAAACAGTCCGCGATTTGTGATGCTGAAATAGTCAAGGACACAAATCCTGTTGTTGAAACAGTTCGCAATTTGCGATGCTGAAACAACATACAAACAACAGTAACAAAAAGATAAATAAATAAGTTGTTACACTGGCTACAACAGTTGTACCTCAAACCAGCACCATTCCAACCACTGTAATAGCATCTTGCTATGGGAGATCAGAATCTCCTATTCGAGCAGAGAAGGTCAGATCCGTCTAAGAATAGGATTTGGATGTATGCATGTAATTTAATGCTTAAATTGTATTAAGAGGATTCTTCCCTTTAAATAAGGGGGAAATCAGCATTAGAAGGGGATATTCTTTGAAAGGCTTAGTGAGGGAGGGATTATAGAGAAAGAGTGTGTTCATCTTGGATATTGTAACTGGATATATTTGACAGATGAATAAAACATTGTTCTGAGCATTCCTTCTTAGTTTTTTTCATTTTTCGGGGAATCTTGTGAGAAGGAGAGGGCCTACCTTCTTCACAAGATTCAACCATCAAGTTCTGTAGTGTGTTAGTATTATTTTTATTCATATATTGTTAAAACTTTGTTTTGCTTAAACTCCATTCCCATTGATTAATACATTGTTTTCATACAATTTATTTCCAGGTACTTGTTAGTCATTTTGATTGATAAAGAGTTTATGAGGTGTGGTGATCAAAGACAGGTGCTGAAGGTTCCTACTTGAGGGATAGGGTCCTATTCTCTGTTATAGAATAGATAACTTTCATTACTTGTTAATCATTTGATTGGTAGTGAGTTTATGAAAGTGTGATAACCAGAAACAAGTGTTGAAGATTCATGCCTGGGGAATAGGGTCATGTTATGTGTTACAATTCATCATTTTGATTTATGATAATTTTATAAAAGTATGATAGTCAAAAACAGGTGTTGAAGATTCCTGCTCTGGGAATAGGGTCATGTTCTTTGTTTCAGAATAGTTAGTCTTCTTTGGAGTATGTTGAAGGATCTTTTTTCTTAGGTTGTTATTCGTTAATGTAATCCAGGATTCTTTTGATAATTACTTTTCTTTAAATCTTAAACTCTGCAATAGATAGATTTCCTTTCTATAATTTGAGTTAGGGATTCATCCTATTTAAGGTAAGATGTGATTAGTATACTTTTACTACAACCCTAGATTGCTTTTGAGATTGAGCATATACAATGTGTGATTGTCTTTGAAATAAACAGACTTCCCTGGGTTGACAATTTATGTAACACTTGATTGCTTAGTTTATAAGCAATTATAGTTCCCAACAATCACATACCTACAAAACTTCCTTAACTTTAACAACAAGA
>ML788282.1:34685-55052 GCA_009831015.1 Picea engelmannii | reverse complement strand
CCTTAACTTTAACAACAAGAGACTAGCATTTTCATCAAACTTTTCTTTAGTCTCACATGACTAGTTTTGGATTAGTCAACAACCCTAACTTGAAATAATCATAACTATGTACCTGTAATGAATAAATATATGAAACTGATAAAAAATGTTCGTCAGTGTGTTTTATGCAATTCATCCAAGTTTCACTACTTGGAACCTCTCAAAAATGGAGTTATAGAAAAAATGGAATACATTGCTGAATTCTAGCTTATTCTAGAGAGCGACCTTGTAGAGCATGCCCCACATGGAATATTTGTTGAATCGATCTGAAAATGTTACAAAACCTACCACATATTGTACTCTAACCAACACATTTTGTCTTAATTAATTTGGATCTTTTATGAATATGTTATGACATTTTTACTTGAAACACGTGTTTTAGACTAGTTTTAGGACTAGCCACAAACCCTATTTTCCACGGAGTATAACTCCAAAAATACAACGAAAAAGAAGCTGAATTTTTTACCACATATACTTGGATATGTTTCCTCAATGATCTATAAATTTCACTATCTGAATCATTATAGAAAACAATTTATTGCGAGAATGGTGAGATGACCTGTAAATAACATACCTTAGAAAGCATCATCAAAAGAATTTATCCTCCTTCAAATTTTGGCCTTTTTTTTTTCACCTTCCTTATGAATTTTGGCTGAGATATCCTTTGGTTACCTCATTCACCTATAGATATTCAATATGCTCAAGTGTGATGTAAAATTAGAGAGCCTTGCCTCTTATTTATACTCTCCAAATAGCATCTTCCAGGTCACTTAACCCATTTCTAGGTCACTTAATTTATTTCTAGGTCAGTTAACCCATTTCTAGGTCACTTACCCTATTTTCCTCATTTTTAGGGTTAACCACTTTCCATAAATAGAAATTTCTCCATTATTTTATCATTTAAATATTCCTCCTTGACGTTGTCACCTCACTTTATCATTTAAATAATCTTCTTTGATTTTGTCACTTCACTTTATTATTTAAATAAGCCTTCTTGAATTTGTCACTTTACTTTATCATTTAAATAATAATTTCTTCTTTGCAATATATTTGACTTCTTTGACCTTTTGGGGCTTCAAGCCAACATATGAGGGTCCTCCAACTTCGTAAGGCCATAACTCTCAAACCGTGAGGAGTTATGTGATGTTCCACATACCACTAGAAATGACATGACATGTACTATCAATATAGAATAGTATTGAATTCAAATATATTAAAACTTAGTCCATTATCCATCAAAAAAACTTAGTTCCACTATGCAAACCTCGGTTCTCCAAATTCTCATGGCCATAACTCTCTGTCCATGAAGAGTTATGTGACGTTCCACATACCACCAGAAATGGAATGACATGTAATATCCATATAGAATAGTATTACCTTCAAATATACTAAATCTCATGCCATTATACATGAAACAACCTTGGGTCCATTACCCAAACCTTAGTGCTACCAGAATTTTCTACCGAACTTTCTCCAAGGGTTGAAATCAATCACTAAGGGTTGACATCAATATGCAATATCACTCTCCAATAGTTGACCTCAATGACAACCAACAATCCATACCAAATATCTATCAACCTAAGCCAATTGTCTGACAATCTCCCCCTTTGGCATTGACGGTAACACGAAAATTGATGACAACACTTAGTCATAATAACATTCATGTTTATACTCTTTATCAATGTTTCTATCTCTCCCCCTTTTACATCAATGGAAAATGGTATCTCCCTTTGGGGTTGCTCCTCCTGACTGAACTCTCCTTGGGGATGCTCCACTTGTCTACGTGTCTTTGATTTTTCTTTGTGTTTATAATCCTCTGATTACTCTCTTTCCCTTCATATGAATAATATCTCCCCCTTTGACAAAGGGTATCACTCTGAAGTCATATCGCTCATTCTTCCATTTTGACAATTGATCCCCTTGGAAACATGCCTCTATGCTCTCTCTCCAAGAATTTACCTTTGCATCTGATAAATCTCTCCCCCTTTATCCTATTTATGGTGCTTCCTCATGTACATATAAGACATATAAGATAAGCATTCAAAAGCATTCATTTTGGAGTAGAAATTACTCGTAGTCTCTAGCGAAGATACTCAAGGGATTCCCGTGGAAACGGTTTTGTAAAAAATTTATGCCACTTGTTCTTTTGTTCCCACTGTTATAGGATAAATGATAAATGTGAACATGAACTAATCTCCCTATATCCACCTAGATCTAGAACAAAATAGGACAAGACATGGCGCTTTCCCTAAGTTACAATCATCAATATAACTATCAAAGAAGGAATTGATAACTTACTTTTAAGATCACTTCCTTATATCTTTGTTGTTCCCACTTCACTCCAGTGCTCTTGTGAAACCAGATCTGCAATGACGCAAACCAACCGAACTGAAAGAAACTATGATAGATTCAATGAAAACTTAAACATGTGATCAAGAAGTCATGTAATAAAATGAAAATGATTTTATGGGAAAGAAACATGCCACTGTATTATATTGAATAAAAGTGTAAGATACAACCGAAATTCCTTGATGTCGCAAGTTCCCTTTTAGTGGTCCTTCATTCCAACACACACATATATCTTTTCTGTAGTTTGCATGAAGGTGATCTCAAAAATATTGATGGATGAATGTAGACCTCAAGCATCATCTAAACTAATATTCTTCACACATTCTCCAACCTATTCCTTGCTCAACTCCTGTTAACCTTTTCCATGAGAAGCCCATCATTATATAGGATAAGATGAAGTGGTTAAAGATATGAGAATGATCCCACTAGATCAGAGAAGTCAGTAGGATTGTAACCACATGGAAGCCACCTCACATTCCAGAAGATTCCCTTTATAGAAACTTCTTGAACCCCTTTCCTCATTTAGCTTTCAAATTCCACTGCACCCTACTTATATAGAATCCCACGGAAGTCCCGCAGGCCATATATAGAGAAGCCTATGGAAATTAGTGTTTTTCACACTGTACTATATGGGCAGTCTGCGACATCCTTTCAAAAAATAGGTTTGCAGAGGAGGAAAATAGTTTTCCCAGGAAAAAGATGATTTTGAGGGCCTGATTGCATGCTTGTAAAGTCATCATCAAGGTGATCAAAATAATGTGTAACAGAATGCCCCCCAAAGTATGAGGTCGGAACTTGTGACGACCGAAATACTTTGTAAAATATGTGTGTGTGTCGGGAAAAAGAACGCACCAATCGAGAACTTGCGAACAAACAAGAATCTGTACAATATGATACCATGTCTGAAGTAGGAATTCCCATGTTCAAATGATAAATGATAGAACTCATAAATGCAATTCATGGCCACTAATAATACACCATGGATCCATGTCATCAAAAAGTTACATAGCCACTAAGAGTACACTGTGGATCCATGTTAGAAAAATCCAGATGTGACCATAGCCACGAGACATACAAAGTGGATCTATGTGTCAATACAAATCATCAATATTCCATTACAACTTGGACCATGAATGATGAGATCCAGGGTCTTCAAACTCGTCATCCGTAGGTATGAATCTAGCCATGTGATTACATGTATCAGAGTTGAACATGGTTAGAAAATGCTTGAGTATTAGTCATTAATGAAAACCGTTAACAAGCGCGATGGAAATCACCATTAATGTCAATGAATCCCAAGGTACTATAGTACAATCCAATCAATGTGAATAAATGATTTGAAGTCAAACATTTGATGGAATCTTTTGATTAGGGACCAATGATGTGAATCCACTGTCAAGAGCGAAGAAACCTACCATTAGGGCATGCAGGCTCTAAGGTACTAAATGATTTCTAAGTCCCATCCCTGGATAATGCATTGAAGTTGATAGGAAGAGACTCATCACAAGAGGGCCTTGATGTATACCCCATCAATGACACAAAATAAGTAACATATTTAGGATAGAGTGAAACATGAATATGATTTGAAATTGACATAGGGAAGGTCGACATAGTAGGAATTGACAACTGCAGATGGCCGACTCAAGAGAGGACTTATTCGGACTGCTCTTGAACATATGGATGACATGATTACAGTCTTGGCAGCGTTGACTCAAAGATGACCCAAGATATAAACTTGCAGAAAATCAGATGAGAGACAAATGGATTTCCCAACCCAGATTCAAATGATGAAGGGGGTGTCATGTTCAAGAGCAACTAGTACTGTCACTGACACAGATATAGAATCACATTTCTTTCCCAAATTTTCCCCCACCATTGTTGGTGAGTACTTATTTATTTTTACACAAGCTTGAGGAGGATAACATATGCTTGTAATATAAGCTTATCCTTCAGATGAGTCCCTCAGAGTATTTTTAATGAGCCCTAAGAAGGAGTGGTTCAGTCCCATATAGGTCTTTCGATATTTGTATAATGAGCACAAAGATAGAAAACTAAGAGGTTTTTCATGTTTATAGAGTCTGAAAAACACTTAAAAGAGAACTCTCTCAGCTCCTTTTTCGTAAAATAGTTCGACGGGACCGAAAAAGTGATAAACTATCGTCCATTGAATGTTTTATTCAAATAATTCTGTGAGCGTGAACAGAACAAGATCGCTCGGAAATATTTTCATTTTTAAGAAGTGTGAAAAGAGCTTAAATGATACTCTATGTGTGTCATTTTTCATGTTACCAAGACGAGTACGAAAGGACGACAAAAGTATACTCAA
The DNA here is from genome assembly GCA_009831015.1 of Picea engelmannii. Taxonomy (NCBI): domain Eukaryota; kingdom Viridiplantae; phylum Streptophyta; class Pinopsida; order Pinales; family Pinaceae; genus Picea; species Picea engelmannii. Next base: position 50,338 of record ML788282.1, on the reverse strand, counting down.
TTGCATTCTTATAAATTGTCGAGCATGAGAACGAACGAAGAGTGAACTCGAGGTTTTACTAAAAAAATCTAAAAAACAACGATATGTGTAATGAAGAGAAAACAAATTATGGAACAAAACATCCATACTCCATTAATTAAGACCTCAGTCTCCTTCTTGAAAGAGAAAAAACACTCAAGAGACCATAAGCTTATGGGTTTCTGAAAAAATGTGTTTATATAATATAAAATATTATGAAAAAAGTAAAAAATGCAATAAATAAGAGTAAAAAGCCTTTTTTACCATTTCATTTTCATTTGGTCAAAAACTTGTCTAAAAACCCCTTTTTCACCCCTTTCTTCGGAGGTTGATTGCAAGGAGCACAAGTGATCATTCGCAGAACGGTCTCCACCAATACGGTAAGCTCTTCATCCTCTTCCTTTTGATTGGATTGAAAATTGTTTTTGGTGGTCCAAAAATGGTTTTTTGGGTGTTTTTTGGGCCGGTAGGTGTGCGTTGGGGCCGTCGTAGGTGGCCAATATCGGGCTCTGCGGAAATCAAGGATTTTCATATTTTCCCAATGGATTGCCTACGGAAGTCCTGCACTGTAACTGAAGCTCACTTTTGGCGGCCGAAAACCAAAAAGAAAAATAAGTGTTGAGCCAAAAAGAATTCCAAAAAGGGGTGGAGAAGGATCCTAACTATCGTCTTTTACTTCCATGGAGGTGATTGATCGCAAAAATGTTGGAATGGAGTGAATGCGAGCATGAAGAGTATGACTCTATGGCTTTGAATGATTCAAGAACCATCAATGCTTTTCGACAATGTGGCCTTTTGAAAATTTTCAAAATCTAGGGCATGAGAGCCCAAGGAAGACTATTAGAGTACTTGGTCCATATGTGGGACTCAGAACAAATTTTTTTTCACATGGATGTCCATGTACTTACCTTGGACATTGAGGATATTTACTTCCTGATGGGGCTATCCCATCGAGGGGCATGCATGACTCTGATAGGGGGTCAAGGTGGTGGCTTGCCGATGAGTGAGTATATCCGTCGGCATTGTGAACCTGATGTCGAAAGATGCAAAGGTAAAGTGGCTATTTGAGGTGTACGTGATCTGACTCTTAGAACCATCCTCTTCACCATTGCATGGATTGCAGGAAGTGCATTACTATGCATGGCACTCTAGATTTATTTTCAATATGCCATTGAATGCCTGGAGCCTCAAGTATTCAATTGGTGTGACGGTGTGCTCCGCAGTATGAAGACACAACTCACAAAAAGAAATAATGGAGACCTAAAACATTTTGGGTATGGGTCCATTTTGGTATCTTTCTTCTTAGAAAGAGTTTCTCATTTGCGGCTGTAGGTAGAGTGGGGAATACCAGCCCCACGAGACCCAAGAATAAAACAATGGTATGATATTATGTCTTGACACGTAGCGGGCCCTATTATCCAGTAAAATGATTCCTTTTTCAATTGGTTAAGGCCCTAAATCTTGATGATTGATTATTATAAATATGCCGACTTGGACTTTCGGGGTGATCCCGACTTGGTTCTCCCTGATGGATTTCAGTGGGGAGATCTAGGTAAGAAAGATATTTTGCTTTTTATAGTGTTTTGTGGATTTTAGGATATTTATATTTTTTTGTCTTTTCGATCTAAAGACTAATCAGAGACTTTTGACTATGCATATGTAGGGACGCATCGACCTTTGAGCACATGTCTGACTCAAAGGCAAGGAGAGGCACGTGTGGTAGTAGGGTGGGATGCCAACGACTATGAGGTGATGGAGTAGAACTTAGAAGGCTTGATGGCAGACATCCCTGACATGTTGATCGAGGAGGTCCCAAGGCATTATCAATGCCATACTATAGGCATGTCAGCCTCACTTAGTTGGTTACTTCGCAGGGTAGCACAAGCAGTATTGTGCTACCATGAGCGGCATCCATGATGCTATTTTGTAGGAGCCATGGGCTCTATATTTTGATGTTTTGGTCCTTGGATGGAAAACACTTTTTGTAAAACATTTTATCATTATATATACATGAGGTTTCTACCGACTTACTTTCTTTTATATACAATGTGTAATGTGTGATTGGAATTATAAATGTCTCAAATGTCTGTCTAACACATAATTAGCTAGAGCAGCAGTTAATGTATTTAGACATCTAGGAATGTGTTGATATTCAATATAATCAAAATAACGTTTCAAGAGGTGAATTCGTAGATATACCCATAACAAAGTAGGACTTTAGATAGTGTAGACATTACTTAACTGGAGTACTACTAGATGAAAATCAGGTTGTACAACCAAGTGACGAATCCCAAGAATTGGTCAATAATTCAATGACTGCGTTATATTCTGCGATATTATTGGTTGCACGACCAAGGAAAACATCTTATAAACTGATAAGTTCGTTGGTAGGTGCATATATTGGCCAAGAAACAGAAGTTAGGTTCTCAGTACTATGTCTAGCACCATCAGTGAGGTCAATATAGGGTAGAGAAGACGTTGACATCTAGAAACCAAGTAAAACATAAGGTAAGTAGTTGGGGGTCGAAACCTAATAATGAAAAACACACAAAAGTAACATACAAGAATATGGTATAGTAAAAGTACAAGAACTCATGCAGAGACAGTCTAATCATAGTACTTATTTAAGTAAAGCCCATTTCTGGGTTCACTCAAAGGAATGCCATCACAATATATTAAGTCGTAATCTCCCTTCTCTAACACTCGTTTGATGATATATGGACCATGCCACATAGCTTCGAATTTTATAGGTCCTAGCATATCACAATCTTGTTCATAGAGGATAATTAGATCTCCCTCAGAGAAAACAGGTGGCTTGACATGCTTTTCATATTGGGATTTCACGTGTTTCTTCTGGGTTTCAATAGCTAGGGTGGCATCATGATGGGTCTCATCTAATTGCATAAGATACAATAGATGTTCCTCTTTGGAAGAGGTGTTTGGGAGAAGTTCTACAACTAGCTTCAAAGATGGTATTTCACATTCAATCGGGAGAACGACTTCAATGTCGTAGAGTAGTTGAAAGGGGGTAAATCCCATAGCAGACTTCAAAAACATCTGATAATCCCATAATGTCGAAAGCAACATCGTTTTTTAGGTGGTCTTATGGATTCCTATTATCTGACGAAGCATAGTGATAAGGATTTTATTTATTGCTTCAACTTGGTCATTGGCATGTGGATAGAAGGGGGTTGATTTTTCATGCCAAATACCCAACTTGTCGGTGAGTTCAGACATCATAAAGTTTCAAAAATGGCTACCGTGATCGGTAAGGATAGCTTGTGGGATTCTGAATTGTGTAATAATATGATTAAATATGAAAAGGGCTGCATTTTTCCCAATATTGTCGAATGTAGGCATCGCCTCGACCCATTTTGTGAAATAATCCATGACTATGATAATGTATCCATGCCCCCCGACTGAGTGAGGGGTACAGGTCATGAAATTGATACCCAATTTTTTGAAAGGGCCGATGGAAACTATAGGATGTAAGGGAGAAGGATGCAATCTTATTTTCTTATTGTAAGTTTGGCAAGCATGGCATTTCTGGACCACGGTAATACAATCTTAGAATAAAGAAGGCCAAAAATACCTTGCTCGCAAGATATTTTAGGGAGTAGAATACTCAGACATGTGACCACCACATGCTCCAGAATGGTAGTCATTCAAATCTTTCTCAACCTCATCAAAGGTGAGACAACGTCGAAAATTGGAATTAACCCTGCGGAGATAAAGAGTGTCACCGAGGATGATATATTGACGAGCTTGATATTGTATATGAAGACGGTCAACGCTAGATAGATTAGGGATAAAAGTTTGAGTTTGGAGATATATAATGATATCTCCATACCAAAGTTCATCGGAAATGATAAAAAAAAGAGAGTCATCAGGAAAAGAATCTTCTGCTACATTTTATGTCTTAGTGCAGGGAAGGTCACATATCAATTTGGCAAACACCAAGGATTTCTTAGACTTAGCATGTTTGAATTCTAAGTCAAACTCCTGGAGAATTATTATCCATTTGGAGTATTTATCCCCTAGCAATTGTCATGTAAGAATGTGTTTCATGGGGTTACAATTGGAAATGACAGTGGTCTTGCGTAATAAGATATAGTGACGAAAACGTTGGACAACTTGAACAGCTACCAAGGCTAGTTTTTCAACATGTAAGTATTTGGTTTCGATGGTCGTGAGAATATGACTCAAATAATAGATGACATGTTTGTCATGTGAATAATATTCTTGGACTAAAACCATAGCGATGGTAGAGTCCAAAGCCACGAGATAAAGGAAGTAATCTCAGCTATAATTGGGTGGAAAAAGTAATGGGGTATGGGTTAAAGTCAATTTCAAATCTTTGAAAGCCTTGTTGGTAGTGGTATTCCATATGAACGAAGAACCTTTCTTTAGCAGTCGAGTAAATCCAAGTGTTAATTGAGCATATTTTGGGATGAAATGACGTAAAAAATTTCCTTCCCTTGCAAAATTTGTAGCTGGCGAAGTGAAGAAGAAGGAGGGAGATTGAGGATCGCCTAGACCTTCAAAGGATTGACCCTAATCCCTTGGCATGAAATGATAAAACCTAGAAGTCATTTAGACTCCACATAGAAAACACATTTGTGTGGGTTTAAGCATATATGATAGAACCAACAATGGATAAAAATGGCTCGAAGGTGTATCAGGTGGTCACTACGATGCATGGAATGCGTCAGTACGTTGAAAAGTCACACCAACATTCTTTAAAATGAAGGGCAGTTTCTGGTAGGCAAAGGTTCCCTAAGGACAAATACAAGAGGTTTTGTGTTCATCTGCGGATAGGATGTTGATTTGATTATATCCGGAGAAACCGTCCATCAAAGAGAATATTTCACTTCCGATGCAATCATTGACAATATGGTCAACGAAGGGGGTGGGAAAGTTGTCCTTAGGACAAGTTTGATTAATATCCCTATAATCGATGCAGACATGGATCGTACCTTGTTTCTTGGTAACCAAAACGAGATTGGATACCCAATCAATTAAAGCCATAGGATAAATAAAGCCATCTTTAAGAATTTTTTCGACTTCAAGCTTAATAGAAGCTTCTTTACAGGGGTGGACCAGATGAAGCCTCTGTTGGATGAGTTTAGTGCCCGTGTATGTATTAATTTTGTGTACAACAATATCAGGGTTAATACCCAACATTTCTTCATAGCTCCAAGCGAAGATGTCACGAAACTCTTGAAAAAGTGATTTATAGGTGACAAAAGCATCAGTGGAGCACAAAGCTCTGATGTTGACATTCTCAACCACTCCAAGTTTAATAGATATGTCGAGGGGGATGGTGGAAAAAATATTACTTAATTTCCCTTCATATAACACGTTGTGTGATGACTCGGGAAAAGAGGAAATGATAACAACGGTCGACAGATTTGAGATCCATTGGTAACTCTCAAGGGTGTGTCATTCGAGAAAGAGAATGGAACGATGATGTCCATCATTCGAAGGGGTGTCTTTCATCGACATAACTGATATTATCATCTCATTCATGGGAAAAGTAACATGGAATGGGTTAGAAGATGAATCACCGAAAGAGGGGGTAGAAGGGGTTTCCAATTGAATAGATTGATAGGTGGATTCAACCAGACTTAAAGGCATTTGGTTTCCATAGCGAGGATAATCACCAGGTTCGGGTATCACCCACCAGTCGGAAGAAGTGTGAGGGTCGCGAACGAAGGTGGAAAACATGTTAATCGAGGCAAACAAAGGAGGTGGATCATCGGGAGGTGGGATTGGGAATGTACCCATCAAATTCAAATCCTTAATTAGCCCCACACTGATGTTCTCATACCCACGTGGTGTCTTCGCAATAAAAGGTATGTTGCTAGTATAGGTGTCAGAGTTAAAAAATGCTAGCTGGTCGACAATAATGACCTTTCCTTGATGTGGAAAATGTACAAAACGGAAAAGGGTAGACACAACGGAGCACATCACATCTATCCATCTATGACCAAGTAAGAGTTTATAATCGAGAGGTGCATCAAAGACCTCAAATTCAACGTGGACCATTTTTCCTTCCAACGTAATAGACAAAGAAGGAAGCACACCATAGGGCTTAAATCTAGAGCCATTGAAGGATTTAAGTGTGTTATGTGATTCAGTAAGAGGAGGAGAGCCAATGGATTTCCAATAGGAAATAGACATTACACACATGGAGGAACCCTCATCAATATTAGTCCTACATATGTTCTTGTTGGAGACAACAACTTGTATTTGGAATGTTAGTTGAGGGGTGAGTCTTGAAATGTGATATTTGAGGTAAAAAATGATCAAATTTGTATCTGTAGTATGAATTCCACTGATAGACTTTAGCGCCTTCCATTGAGCAAGGAAAATTTGAAGGAATTCGAGAGTCGACATCACAAAAGGTGCTTGCACTAGATCTTCTACAATACTATAGTACTGGGCAACACGTGCATGAGGGTTGAAGGAAGACTTTCAAACAACACCCTTTAGGGGAGGGTGAAGAACTGTATCGAGACTCGGTTGTTCGAGATGAAGAGGACCGTTGGGAGGTGAAGTTGAGGGAGGTTGTTGGACCAACGGAGGTGGTATATCATCAACCTTCTCCTTTGAGGAAGAGTAATATTTGGCTCAAGTTGTAAGTGAAATGTCGTTCTGTCTAGAATTACCAGTACACATGAGTACATAAGAAGTAGTGGAGGGAGAGGGTTGGTAATGGATGACCAATTGGGCCTATTGTTGAGAAGGGAAAGGGTGAGACAAAATGACAAGTGTGAGAGGTTTCGCGGTCCCTTGGAGGAACTTAGTAACCTCAACCCATCTTGGACAATCTTTCGTATAGTGATCGTCACCACAGATAAGGAAAGGGTATCAAGGTTTGTGCTTATCCTTATCATCAATAGGGTGTTTTTTTTCTTTCTCAGATTGCAAGTTATTTTTATCCTCCTTATTCTTGCCCTTCCCTTTTTTAGACTTATTCTTTTCGGCAGGGATAGATTGGACAGAGTTAACCTCAGAGGTTTTGCCGGCGAGAGGAGTAGGAGATAGAGAATTTTGAACATTAGAAGCATTTGGACTTGGGGTTGGTGGGAGAGGCTTTCGCATTTTGAGGTTGAGCATGGAAAGTGTCAATCACACCATTAGTCACATGAGAAGCAACAGGGGTATTCGAAGTAGTGGTAGTAGAAGGGTGAGGTGCATCAGGGAGTAAGTCATAAAGAGTACCCATTTGTGAATAAACAAGGTCGAGGTATTGAGCGCGACTGATAGCTTGTTCTTTGATGACAACTCCACCCATGGAAATATCATGAGAGATCTCATTCACGAATGATTTCCTGAACCACTCTACCAATAACTGGTTAGGAAGATCGAGTTTGATCAAACGTTGTCTTCATCCCCACTCATGAATGTGATCGGAGATATGAGTGGATTTATTTTTCTTGAAGGAACTCAATATTTCAGTTCTTGTTTCATAATGGATCGGTAATTGGTAGTGTGTAAGAAAATCCATGGCTAGGTTATTGAAGTCAATGAAGAAACCTCGTGGTAGTTCTATATACCACTTTGTAGCTAAACCCATGAGAGTTTGTTGGAAGAGTTGTAACCGAATGGAATCATCAATTAAAGAGTTAGATGAACACCAAAGGTGGAAAGTCATGACATGGTTGTTCGGATCCTCTCCCAGCTTACCGTCAAATTTTGGAATGTCGAACAGTAACTTGGCTGGTATAATAGGCCAGTGGGGAGAATGTAGGCTAGGGTCATTCAAGATTCTAGACAAATCGGGTATATCCAAAGTGGCTAAAAAGGGTAATTGTCTATTTAGAGGAGGATACTAGTGACTTTAGGGAGGGAGTCCCGTCGATAGACTAGTAGGACCATAAGCAACCAGTATGTGAGGTGAAGGTCCTAACAAATTCAGACATGTGTGCAGAGGCATGTAACCCATAAGGTTGTACTGATTAGGGATGTTTCCTTGGGGAGGGACACTAGATTGAATGTTCAAACCCCAAATGGGATTCGAAGAACTGAGGTATGACTGGCCTGAACTACGGGGTATAAAAGAGCTAACTTGAGGTTGTTTACCCCCAGAAGATTGGGGATTTCCTTGAAAAAGAATATTCCAATACTGGGCTAGTGATGCTGGGATGTTCTATCCATATTGTGGATTATGTCCTCCGAGTGGGGGTTGTCCTCTAGGTGAGGATGATGCCCCAATTTGGGTTTGACCTCCAAATTGAGTTTTTCCCCTAGGTTATATTTCCCCCCAATAGGAATCTGATAACCAGAAGTGAATAATGGAGTAGAAACTCTAAAGGTGGTAGAGCCACTGGGTTTGGATCCTCCTATAAAAGGTGGATAAGACCCTCCAGAGAGGAACTGGGATGGTGTCAGAATAGAACTGGAAACAACATTATACCCAGGAGTAGTAAAGACTCCAGAAGCTCCGGATGGAATTGGGGTAGGGATGGGGATAGAATCATTCAAGGCATTATACCCAAGAGGGAGTGACGGGATTTGTCCAGATGGATGTGGTGTACCAATAGGAGTTTGGCTAGCCACCGTTTTCCCGGTGGGGATAATCATAGTGTTTGGAACCATTGTGGAGTGGGCCTATTGAAGAGGGATAGTTGAGCTAGGACCAGCCTCTGAACCAACAAAGAAGTAGAAAGTTGTATTGTTAAAGTGATCTAAAGGTATCATAAATGTGATATATGTATCGAGTGGTTCACAAATGACAGGTATCTCAGCTTCTGCCTCTGAGCTGGGAGGATTCTGTCTAGAAGTCACATTCTGAGATATGTCAGCGGTCCAAAAAGGATCCTCATTCTCAAGTCCAGCAAGGATTCCATTTGGTATTCTAGAAGTGTCAAAAAAAATTTCTCTAGACGAGTTTAGTTAGAGAATACGTCTCTCATATCCAGGAGGCAAGCGGAAAGCATCGAAAGAATCAGAAATGATTCAAAAACTTTCTAAAGATTCATTCCTCTCCACTAGTGAAGGTTTGTGGTCCTGGATCTCACTCTGATGAGGAGAGTCCTCTGGTGTGTTAGGAGGCAAGGGTTGAGAAACTTCTAGATCTTTAGGAGGTAGTCCTTGCATCCTACATGAATAATGTGGAGGGTTGATGTTGGATGAACTAAAAATTCTATTGGAAAAATCTATGGCCAAATATGTAAACAAACAACATTCACTAGTAGAATCTAGGAATCAAAACCAACCAGACAAAACCTTCCTATTTCGAAGTCACTAGTTGGTGATGAAATCCAACGTCATGAAATCAATACAAAAAGGGGATGGGCTAGGGTGGAACAGTTACATTGAAAACCTTCTTAATGGAGTTACACCCTGGTGGAAGATCCCACACATAATCATGGCTATACCCTCCAAGGACCCTGAGTGAGTCTAGCCAACGTCAATTCCAGGTACTGTGAAGACTTTCCCCTCCACAATCACCTCGTGTAAGACCCTAAGAAGATAGGCAACTAAGGCTACCAAAAGCAACAATGATACCTAGGGGAATTGTCGACAGTCTAATTCACGCACAAGGGCAGGGTATCTAGCCCAAAGTCAAATCAAGAGGCTTCCACTCATCACTGTGGGTATACCTTCAAGCAACCCCCATAATACACACAATCTCTACACCAAGATTGACAAAGCAGGGTGAGTAACTCTGCCAATCTCAATGCGACCTCAGGTTTGACCCTTATGTGAGAAGGGATTCCCAGGACAAAATGTTGCAAATGGAATTTAACACTCCCTATTAGAAGATGCTATTGTGTTTTTTGTTCTTTGGAGAGTGTGTCTCACTGCCTATTCTAAAGCTCTAGCCTAGCTAATGTTGGTGTGAAGGAGCCCTAGAAAAAATTACTAGTTAAGTTTTAGATTTTTCACAATATTATTAAAGGTTGTTGTTACTGAAGAGGGAGACGAGAATGAAACTGATGTTGTGTAATACCTTGACCCAAAAATTTGCAAATATAAAATGAATGATGCAAATTTCTGTTCAATGAATTCTATCTACAACAGGGAGAAGGTGTTTCTGGAATGATGTAAACTACAAAATACACTTCTTTTTCTTCAAACGAACATACTTTCAAACAACTAATAAACAATGAAGTTCGTCAAAGTTCTCTTCATTTAAATGCAAAAATTTTTCTTATGTATGATTATTCAAAAGAATAGATAATCTCAAATCCTTCCTTTCTAAGACCAGATCAAGGGCATGACAGAGAAAGGACAAGTAATCTAAGAAAAATGTATACCTTCAACAAGCACCCAAATCAAAACTTTCAATGAAGATAAAAAGTAAAGAATGATGAGAAAATATTTCCCGAAACACAAATGAAGAAATAGCCTCTCGGTCATCAAGCAATCCAGAATACATAATCAATCCAAAACTTCAAATCCAATCCAAGATTTTAAATCTAACAAGCACTCGGATACAAGCTCAAAGATTATATCCTTCTTATTAAAAATAAAAAAATGAAAACTGGAAAATGATTAAGAGAGGTGTTTGATCTCCGAAAACCAATCAACATCATGTTAATCATGATAAAAAAATTCAAACACTGGTTAAGAAAGTTTCCCCTAGATGACTAAAGAAAAAACTGGGCATCAACAGAGGCCAAAACCCCACTCAAAAAATTTCACAGATGCCACCGTAGTCTAGCAGCACATTACAGTGTGAAAATTTAAAGTTCTCATAGGCCAGAAACAAACATGGTTTAGAAAGTACCCATTGAAGTAAACATCTAGGGTGCAAAAATCGAAGGTTTCCACAGGCTAGGTATAGTGTGCAGTGCGGACATGTCTAAAAATCAAGGAATTTTGAGAAAAAGGTAAAACATCTTTGTGAACTTTCAAACTCATAGAGTTTGAATGGATCTCCCATGGACTCAAAGACTAAATTAAGGTAAAAAAGAGTAGGTAAAAACAAATGGCCAACAAAAAACCACAATCGCGTCATATCCCCAGTGGAGTCACCAATTTTTTTATAGGATAAATCGGTAAATGCAGACATAAACTAATCTCCCTAGATCCACCTGGATCTAGAACAAAACAGGATAGGAAATGATGCTTTCCCTAAGTTATAATCATCGATCTAACTATCAAAGAAGGAATTGATAACCTACTTTTAAGATCACTTCCTTATATCTTTGTTGTTCCTGCTTCGCTCCAGTGCTCTTGTGAAACTGGATCTGCAATGACACAAACCAATCGAACTGAAAGAAACTATGATAGATTCAATGAAAACTTAAACATGTGATTAAAGAGTCATGTAATAAAATGAGAATGATTTTATGGGAAATAAACATGCCACTACATTATATTGAATAAAAGTGGAAGATACAACCAAAATTCCTTGATGTTGCAAGTTCCCATTTAGTGGTCCTTCATTCCAACACACACATATATTTGTTTCAGAGTTTGCATGAAGGTGATCTCAAAAATATTTATGCATGAATGAAGACCTCAAGCATCAATTGAAATAGTATTCTTCACACATTCTCCAGCCTATTCTTCCAACAATTCTTTGCTCAAATTTTCTTAATTGTGCTTAACCTTTTCCATGAGAAGCTTGTCATTATATAGGAGAAGCTGAAGTGGTTAAAGAGATGAGGATGATCCCACCAGATAAAAGAAGTTAGTAGGATCGTAACCACATGGATGCCAACTCACATTCTAGAAGATTCCCTTTCTAGAAACTTCTTGAACACCTTTCCTCTTTTGGCTTTCAAACGCCACTACACCCTGCTTATATAGTAGCTTGCAGAAGTCCCACGGGCCAGCTATAGAGCAGCCTGCGGAAATCAATGATTTTCATATTGTGCTATATGGGTAGTCTGCAGCGTCCTTTAAAAAAATAGGTTTGCAGAGGAGGAAAATAGTTACTCTTCCTAGGAAAAAGATGATTTTGAGGGCCTGATTGCATTCTTGTAAAGTCATCATCAAGGTGACCAAAATAATGTGTAACACCCACATATTCAACTATGATGTTCTTCTCTGCAACCTATTCCCATAGAAAGTGATACTTTATTGTAATGTGCTTCGTCTTGGAGTGCATCACCAGGTTTTTTGAGATATTGATCACACTTTTATTATCAAAATAGATTGTAATGGGCTCACCATACTCAACCTGTATATTTGTCAAAGTTTGTTTCATCTAAAGAACCTGTGTACAACATGTTGTTGCTACAATATACTCTTCGATGACTGCAAATAGAGATATTGACGACTGTTTCTTTCTTAGACATGATACTAAAGACTCACCCAAGTAGAATGCTTCTCGACTGGTGCTTCGTCGATCATTAATAGAACCTGCCCAATATGCATATATGTAGGAAATAAGAGATAGATCCTTTCCTTTTAGATACCATAATCCAAACTCTTATGTTCCTTTGAGATATCTGAAAATTATCTCACTGCTAATACATGTGATTCCTTTGGTGCTTCTTGAAATTGTGCCACTTGTCCAACTGCCTACATTACATCTGGTCTGGGTGATGCCACATATAGTAGGCTGCCAATCATTGACCTGTATTTCCTCTAATCTGTAGACTTTGAATCATCATCTTTTCTTAACTTGCAACTAGTTTGCGTGGGAGTGATAACTGGTTTGCAATATTCCATTCCAAACCTCTTTAGAATTTCTCTGATATACTTGGTTTGAGAAATAAGAATTCCTTTCTTTCTTTGACGTATCTTAAGACCAAGAAAGAAGGATATCTCTCCAAGTAATGACATTTCAAATTCATTCTGCATATCCTTTGCAAATTTCTGGCTTAACCTGTCATCATCACTACCAAAAATAATATCATCGACATAAATTTGAATTAATAAAAGATTACCTTGAGTTACCTTGATGTAGAGGTTTTTGTCTGCACTTCCTTTCCATATTTCGTAGGGATTTTTGTCATTTTTGTTTCTGAGCATTACTCTATTTTGAATGTGAACTGATGTATGCACTGCATGTGTTCAAAAAATATCTATCAATTTGGAATCCATTAGCATTGTTCAAGTCATTTCCTTCATAATTATCATCCATTTTGATAATGTTCCTTTGTCTCTGAACCACTCTTTGAACCAATCTATGAATTCATGCTCTCGTCCACTATCATATATCTGTCAAAACCTACTAAGTGTTCTTACTAATCCATCTCTGTCCATACTGTCCAAGACTCTACTTGCGCAATTGTTCATAATTCTAACCCATTTATCACTATACTATCATGAAGTCTTGATTAATCTATCAAACTGTACTTATGCTAACTGATTTCTCTGAATCTATCTTCTCAAACTCTGCAAGATGCTCGAAGGATGGCTCTTTGGTCTGTCACAACTATCGCATAGATTCCCCCTGTCTAATATTCATATTACTTGGGAGTCTCTAAGACATATGGCTCAGAAAAATTCATGCTCTGATGTGTATTCATCATCATATTCATTGGTAGATTCATTATATCTCTGAGCTCTGACTTCTTCCTTTCTGTTTTTGGATTCATCTTTCACTACAATGCCTGAAAGTACTATTGATTAAGGTTGGTTGTCATTGATGTCAACCCTTGAAGAAAGACCCGTAGCACAAAGTTTTGGGTAATGGACCCAATAGTGTTTGATGTAAATATGACTCATTATTGTTTTGTCATGGTTTATAAGAAGTAAATATGGATGAACTCCAAAGTGTTCCCCTTATGGTGAAAGCCCTCACGGGAAGACACTTTGTGGAGTAACAAAACCCATGCTTAATTATGGAATAATGAGATGAAGGAAAGTGAATTTGTCAAGGAAAATATCCTAGATGGATAGTTCTTGTCATTTCATTTCCGATGGTATGTGGAACGTCACATAATTCCTCACGGTTAGAGAGTTATGGCTATGAGAAGTTGGAGACCCCAGGTTTGGGTAATGGACCCAAGTTTGTTTGATGGGTAAAAGTATGAGTTATGATATATTTTCAGATAATACTATTCTATATGGATAGTACATATCATGCCATTTCTGGTGGTATGTATAACGTCACATAAATCCTCACGGTTTGAGAGTTATGGCCTTACGAAGTTGGAGGACCCTCATATGTTATCTAGAAGCCCCAAAAGGTCAAAGTAATCAAAGTGGTTTAGGAGATTTTAAAAGGTAAATAATAAAGCGAAGTGATGAGTGTATTATAATTCAAAGTGAATACAAAATAAATTATTTCAATAATAATTTTAATGGAGAAATTTGAAGTGGACCCAACCCTAAAATAAGGAAAGTGGGGCCAAGTGACCTAGAATATGTTTTTAAGGAAGCTACTTGGAGAGTATAAATAAGAGGCAAGGCTCTCTCATTTGAATCACACTTGAGACTATTGAATATCTATAGGTGTATGAGTTTTACAAATGATCTCTAAGCCGAAATTATGAGGAAAGTGAAGAAAATAAGGCCGAAATGCAAGGAAGGATAAATTTTTTTGATGGTGCTTTCTAAGGTATGTTATTTTCAGGTCATCTCACCATTTTCGCTATAACTTTTTTTCTATAATGATTCAGAACTTGAAATTTCTATGAAAGTGATAAAACATATCCACGTATCCATGGTTCAAAATTCTGCTTATGTGTCATTTTATTTTGGGAGTTACACTCTGTGGAAAATAGGGTTTGTGGCCAGTCCTGAAACTAGTCAAAATTAGGTGTTTCGGGTAAAAACGTCATAACTTCTTCATAACAGATCCAAATTTAGTGAGACCAAATGTGTTGGTTATGGTATAGTATTTAATATGATTTTAAATATTTTTAGATCATTTCATCAAATATTTTGTGCGGGGCACTCTCTACAAGGTCGCTCTTTAGAAAAAGCCAGAATTCAGCAAGGTATGCCATTTTTGCTATAAATCCTTTTCTGAGAGGTTTCAAGTAGTGCCACTTGGAGGAATTGCATAAAACACACTGAAGAAGATTGTATATTAGTTTCATATATTTATACATTACAGGTTCAAAGTTATGATTACTTCAATTTAGGGTTGTTGACTAATCCAAAACTAGGCATGTGAGACTAAAAACAAGTATGATGAAAATGCTAGTATTTTGTTTTTAAAAGTGAAGGAAGGTTTGCAGGAATATGATAATATACACCAGGTCTATTACAGAGCTAGAAATCAAATTTGGATGATGAAATTGATGAGGGCTTTTTGTTGAGGTTGGTGCATGGTTGATGCACTTGTTTAAGGTACAGGTTGATTACAGGTTGGTGCATGGTTGATGCACTTGTTTATGGTATAGGTTGATTACAGGTTGGTGCATGGTTGATGCACTTATTTATGGTACAGGTTGATTACGGGTTGGTTATAGGTTGAGGTACAGGTTGATGCATGGTTCAGACTTATTTGTACAGGTTTACAGCAGTATATCTCACAGTGATAGTGTGATAGTGGTTCCATCATTCTACTTATACTTCAGGGTGGCAGGACAGGGCAAGGAAAGGTGGTTGTAGCCACCTTCCGGTTGTAGTCGGAGGACATTGGGGGTTGTATCCTCCTTTTGGTTGTAGCCAAAGATTTGGGGAGTTGGAGCTTCCCTCAGGTTGTAGCCTGAGAAACTAGGAGGTTGGAACCTCCTTCCAGTTGCAGCTGGAAAACAAAGGAAGTTGGTGCT
>ML788282.1:2707-19203 GCA_009831015.1 Picea engelmannii | reverse complement strand
CATACAGGGGGAATAAGGGCTTTGAATTTGAGGGTGGGTTGTTGTGGAAGGGTGGAGTGAGATAGTGAGAAGCCCCAAGAGTTGAGGATAGAAAAATCACACAGATCATAGGGGAAGTCTTCCTCGGTCCACAGTTGGAGATGAAGAGTTTCCTAGAGGTGCAATATGATTGTGGACCAGAGGAGAGCGGGTTGGGAGGGATGAGAGTGAAAGATTCTTTTGTTCCTCTCTTTCCAAAGTTGCCAAACTATGAAGCCTGGAAAGAGTTTCTAGGTTTTGTTTAGGATCTGAATTTATAAGATTCAGTTCCCCAACCCCTGATTGTGCTCATGATGTTATCTTTGACTCGTTTGGTTCTTCTCATGAGTTGGGTATCTTGATTCCAAATTTCCTCACTGAGTGTACAGTTAGTTAGGATGTGATATGTGGTTTCTTCCTATTGATAAAAGATATGGTAGAGCGAGGGAAAAATAAAACCCCATCTTTGTAGATTTTCCTAGGTTAAGATCTTGTTCTAAAGAAGGAGCTAGAGGAATGTCGATATTTTGGGCCAGAATTTCGATTTCCATACTATTTTCCAGATGCGTTCTTTTTGCAGAGTTTGAAATTTTTCCTGTAGATTATATCCCTCCTTGAGAGTGAATTTTCCATGGGGTGTGTGTCCCCATCTGAGAATATTTGGATCTGTTCTTATCTAGATTCGTGTTGGGATAGTTGCTTGCCTCCAATGTTGTAGGTCACATTCCGTTGATACTTGAAGTTCCTAATGGGTTGATTTCCATCTTCGCTAGGGAGAGTTGTTGGGGATGTTTGTCCACATATCTCCTACTTTGCAGGTGGCAATATCTTGTATCTGATTTTCATAGGATTGTAGATTTTCTTCCGATTGGAGGGGTGGTAGTTGTTGCCAAGAATTTGTCTAGAATAGGGTGCTCTAGCCGTTGTGAATTTCCCAAAAAGCATGTTCCTGTATTAGTGGTCAATTTTTCCAAGCCGCATTCCAGATGTTGGAGCCTTGATTTTTTTTGTCCATCCTAATCAGATGGATTTTTTGTGTGTTTGGGGTGTATTTTCATTTCCAGAGATTTGCACAATTTTATGCTGGAGTTTTGAGCCATGTGCACCAAGTTTTAGCTCCCATGGTGTTATTTAGTTTGTGAGGGTCCTAGAGGCCCAGACCACCTAGATATTTGGGCTTACAAACTTTATCCCAACTGAATAGGGCCCATTTGTTGTCCGAGTTGTGGCCATACCAAAGAAATTTCCTTTCAAAATTCCTTATTTTCTTTATGATGGATTGGGGACGGCTACGGATGAGAAGAGGTAGGTAGAGATGGATTGAAGGACTGAGTTTAAGAGGGTGATTCTAGCAGGGAGGTTGAGGGAGTGGAAGGTCCAATTGTTCAAAAGGTTGGATATGGAGAGGAGGAGAGAATCCCAGGAGATGTTTCTGGAAACCGAATATGAAAGAGGGAGCCCCAGGTACTGAGAGGGAAGGGAGCAGACATGAATATTTAGAAGTTGGGAAATGTGATGTTGGATTGCATCAGGCTTGTTAAAGAAGAAGAGTTGTGATTTGGCTAGATTAAAGGTGGTGCCTAAAGCTTCTTTGAAATCATTGAAGACGGACCTTAGTTTGTTTTCTTCTTGCACTATGGGGGTGTTCAAAAGCATTGTGTCATCAACAAATTGGTTGTGGGAGGCTACTAGTTGAAGCCCATGAAGAGGGAGTCCTTGAAGGGATCCATTTTGAACTGAGGCTTTGATATAACAACCTAGGCCTTCAACCATTATGAAAAAAAGGAAAGGGGAGAGGGGGTCACCTTGCCTTATTCCTCTTGAAGGTGAGAACGGTTGTGAGGGTGCACCATTAACAAGGATTGAGAAGAAGGTTGAAGAAATGAGGTTCATTATCCAGGATATCCAATCCTTGCTGAAACCAAAAGTCGTTAAGACAACTCTCATGTACTGCCAGCTTAATTTGTCAAAATATTTATAAATTTCAAGATTTAGTAGAATACCTAGTGTACGGGTGATTTTGAACGAGTGGATGATTTTGTGCACAAGAATGATGCTATCCATGATTTGATTTCCCTTGACATACCCAGATTACTCTTTGGAAATGATGAAGGGGAGGATTGGCTTGAGTCTTAGTGATCCAGATTTTATGAGCAGAACGAAATGAATACAGATTATTAAAAGATGACTAACACAAAGTAATAGAGATACAACAAAACTGGTTTTCTATTCAATAAGGAAATAAGTTGAAACTGTAAAATGCAGTGAAAAACAAGCTTGTTGGAATGGTGGCGTCTTATCTCTGAGACGAGATGTGATGGTTGTGCTCATTCGCAAGAAGATAATTACAATAAGGATCTAAAGGATTTTTTACAATAAACAAGAATTTCAAAAACCCTAGACATCCAAAAACCTTACCCTAGGAGATGAAGCTCCAAACATCACGTGGGCCCTGTTTGGGTAAGTTAGTACATCAACATACCGAGGTCGTAACTTTTGCATATGATCTTCATTTTAGACGCAAGATATATTGCTGGAAAGGTATCATCAAGGAGATTAATTTTGGGGTATCCATCAGAGCCTTTGGTTATCATTGAGAACCTTGATTCCAAAAAACCTTCATTTAGGCCCTCAAAATGGCCTCAGAAGTTAAAAACTGCTAAAAATAGTAAATCGCCAAAATTGCTAGAAAACTATTTTGAGCAAGTTGGACAAGGTGGGTGGCCACTGATATCCACCTGGATCAATCCTCCTTCCATTAGGAAGCAATGATCTCCATTGTGTTGAGTTCCCCCATCATATGAGGAAATTTTTATTGAATTTGGCCCCAGGTGAGCCACTTACCTTGGTTCAGGAGTTGCCCTACTTTGACGACTCGATAAAGATGGAACCCTTTCTGTCGAGTACCCTGGATCTCTGTGTCCAAAATATGATCATTGGATTCCCATTGCATGCATTCAAGGTTGATCTCTATTGGTGTCAACTTCTTTGCTATCTCAAAGGTGTCCAATAATGGTGGGAAATATGGCCGAAGGAGAGCCACGTTGAAGACTAGGTGCAAACCAAGGAAAGAGGGAATGTTTAGCTCAAAATAATTGTCACCCACAATCTTGGTGATGGTTTATGAACCATAATGGAGTGGGAGAAGCTTTCGATGAGGCCTTGTAAGGCGTTCTTTCTGAAACTATTGGTGGATGTTCTAGTTCCGCTCAATGAACCAGGTGGCTTTGTCAGATTCTAGTGGAGCAGGGGACAATTCATCCAAGGTGGTCACCAGGGGTAATACAACATCCATGGAGCACAATGGTTGGAATCCCAACACCACCTTAAAGGGGTTGTGGCCAGTTGAGCTATGAAGGGCTTGGTTGTAGCTATCTTGGACATAGGGAATAATCTCATCCCATGTGCAGGAGTGTTTTGAATTGTACATGTGTAGGATATGCGTGATCATCTAATTGACGACCTTAGTTTGGCCATCTGTTTGGGGGTAGAAGGCAATGGATTTGGTGAGCTTGGTATCCAGCAGTGACCATAGGCTCGATCAGAATGTGTTGAAGAACCGACTATCACAGTCTGAGATAATGGTTTGTGGGATCCCAAAATGTACCCATACTCATTCAAAGAAGACCTTGGCAGTGGCTTCTGTTGTGATGTTGCTCGTGGAAGAAGCTAGAATCGCCATTTTGGAAAATCAATCAACAACCAAAAAAACACAGTCATTTCCCCTCTTGGTGGGTAGAAGGCCTGACATGTAGTCCATTGAGATGGATTCCCATGGCCTGTCAAGAGTAGGAAGAGGGGTGTACATGCCCTGTTTCTTAGTGTTTAGTTTGGAAATAACACAGGTAGTGTAGGACCTGATATACTTGACAACATACTGTCAAAGTTTCGGCTAGTAGAAATTTTTCTGGAGCACTGCCACTATCTTGTCGATTCCAGAGTGTCCTACCACCCAACTGTAGTGGGCTTCCCAAATCAACTTCACATGCTCGCTTGATGGAACACAGAGATGTCCTAGATGAAAAAACAACCCATATTGAAGATGGAAATTAGCGACCACTGAGTTGCCACCCAAAATTTGGTAGGTGGTGGAGAAGTCAGGGTATGTCTCACAGAGGTGGGGCCATCCAGAGGTCTCGTGGCCGCAATATTCTAGCACCATGGTGAGTGCCACGACTGGAGGTCAGCTGAGGAAATCAACAACTTGGTTGGTACTTCATGTTGTATACTTCATTTTGAGGTGGAACTGTTGTAAGTATGTGGAGCACTTCTGATGGTGGTCATTCTACAATTTTCCTTGGGTCTACATGAACTCTAGTGGCTTCTGATCAGTGTGGATGATTGTCTCCTTCACAAGAATAAAATGTCTCCATTGGCAGCAAGATTTCACAATGGAGTACATTTCTTTGTCATAAGTAGGTTACTTATGAACAACATCTGATAGTGTCTCACTATGATATGCCACAAGGTGGCCATGTTGAGTGAGAATGACACCCACATCATAGTCTGAAGCATTTGTCTCGATCTCAAAGGGATGTTGCAGGTTTGGTAATTAAAGTATTGGGGATGAGCACAAACGCTTCTTCAATTCATCAAAGGCTTGTTGTTGGGACATCCCCCACACAAATTTTGCCTTACCGCCACTCATGGTTACTAAGGGCCCATGCGATATGAGAGAATCACAACATGAACCTGCGATAGAAATTAGTGAGGCCTAAGAAGCATTGAAGTTCAGTGAGTGTGGTTGGTGCTAGCCAGTCACGGATGACCTATATCTTGGCTGGATCCACATGCACACCATTCTGAACAACAATGTAGCATAAGTAATGGACCCTGTCCATGCTGAAGGAGCATTTTTCCAGGTTTGCATATAGTTTGTGCTACCGCAGGGTGTGCAAAAACCATTGAATATGCTACAAGTGTTCTTCCCAAGTCTTGTTTTATATGAGGATGTCATCCAGATACACCACTAAAAAATGGTTGGTGAAAGGTCGTAGGATATCCTCCATCATCCTCATAAAAGTTTTTGTAGAATTTGTCAAATGAAAGGGCATTACCAGCCATTAAAAAAGACCCTCCTTTGACTTGAAGGTGGTATTCCATACATCTGTCTATTCTATTGGGACCTGGTGGTATTCAGACTTCAGATCAATCTTACTGAATTATTTGGCCCCCATGAGTTGATCAAGGAGGTCGTCGATTCAGGGAATCGGGTATCAATTTTCGACTGTAATTTTATTTAGGGCTCGGTAATCAATGCAGAGTCACCATGTCCCATATTTCTTCTACACCATCACGATTGGGCTCCCACAAGGCGATGAGTTGGTACGTATTTTCCTCTTATGGAGAATTTCTTGGATCTACCTCTTGATCTCCCTGTTTTCTAATAGAGAGTGGCGGTAGACCGGCCCATTGGGTAGCGGTGTGCCTAGGGTTAGATCGATGGGATGCTTGACCTGACTGTGTAGAGGTACCCTGGTAGGAGAGGAGAAGATATCTGAGTATTCTTCCACGACCTTATCCATTTGCTTCTATTATGTGGATAAATCAGCCGCAGAGGCCCTGGATGTGGTCGTGATCTTTCGCTCACTTTGAGAGTGAATCATGAAGAAGAAAAATTTCCCGATCTGAGAGATGACCTTCCTACATTTCTTAGCAAAGATCAAGGAAATATCACTAGGAGGGACTGTCTCAGGTATCCTATACAATTTCCTTTTTAAAGTAATAATAACACTACGAGGCCTACACTCATATACAACATGATGCTTCCATAAATAAGGTTGGCCCAAAATAACATTACAAACTTCGAGAGGAGAAACATCACACAATACCTCATCTTTGAAAGGCTTGATGTTGTACGATAGTCAAAACTATTGGTTGACGCAGAGATCACTTCTTTGGCGGAGCCATCCAATGGTGTAGGGTTGTGGGTGTGACATTGTCGATAGAGACAACCACTTGACAACCTCTATTGAGATGAGGTTCTTTTGGCCACTGTTATCAATGATGAAGTGAAGTGGGGTGCCTTTTACCCACATCTGTGAATGGAAGAGGCACTCACCTTCTTCTACCTCGTCTGGCTCACTAGGTTGGAGCTTGGTGGTAGAAATAGTGGCACTAGGTTCCACATCAATGATTCGTCTTCCTCTGTCTCATTCTACCTCAAAGACAGAACCCACATCTGATTGAGAGGCTTTCACTTTGGCCGTGAATGACTGCTTTGAGTGAGAGTAAACAATTTTATGCCAAGGGCTCTTGTGGAAGTCGCACCACTTCCCGGTATCTTTGTTTGTCTTTTTGGTGTCCTTTTTTACTTGTAGCTTGGATTGGTTGTCCTGATATTTCCCATATTTTCTCTATCCTTTTTTCTGTGGGTTGGGTCTGCCCCTTCCTAGATTTTACTATGAGGGGTTCCCAGGCCCAAATTTCTATGTCTTTTGTTTAAGCTTCTGCTCGATTTTGATGGCATATCGGTAGGCTACACCCAAGGATGAAATGTCCAGAAATTCCATTTCGGTATTAATGTATCTATGCATAGAACCATGATACTTTAGCACTAGATGTTTCTATGAATCTTTGATACCCATATTGGTGTGCAAGGTATCAGAGAAATTTGTGAAATTTGGCACTACTTGGTCTCTTTCTTGTTGCAGTGTGGTCCATTTAGTATACAAGTCGTCATAACTTCTGACAGGGTAGTATTGTTCCTTAATAGAATCCATGAAGGATTCCCATGTGGCCGTGACTATAAATAATGAGGGTTCCTCTGTTTCCTTTTTCTCACAGAAACTTTCCCACCAATATTTGACATAGGAAATGACTTTGAGGAGTGAAAAAGTAATATTTTCTGTATTCGAAAAGTTATGGACAGAAAAACACCCTTCTAGTAGATTCAACCACTTGTCTACATCGTCTGTGTCTATTTGAGCTTCAAATATAGGAATATTGAAGTTTATTTGTACCTTGAATGGGGTGACACCTTATCTCGAGGAAGATGTGTCGCCTGTTGGTAGTCACCGAAGGATTTGCGCGAAACTATCCATGATCTCATTCCTCTATTACATGATGGATTCCTCAAGAAACATTTTGAAAGGACCTCTTGTCGTGTCATATTTATTTTCTCTTGCCATGAGAGGTCGCTTGGTTTTGCGAGAGCTTTTATCCTCAAGAGAAACAAGCTCGAGACCCAATTCTTTGTATCTCGACCTCGTTGGGTACATGCATTAAGACGACAAGGCGTAGACTGCTCTGATACCAATGATCCATATTTTATGAGAAAAACGAAAGGAACACAGATTATTAAAATATTCTTAACACATAATAACAAAGATACAGTAAAACTGCTTTTCTTTTCAATAACGAAATAAGATGAAACTGTAAAATGCAGTGGAAAACAAGATTGCTAGAATGGTGGAGGCTTATCTCTGAGAAGAGATGTGACGATTGTGTTCATTCGCAAGAAGATCATTACAATGTGTCTCTAAAGGCATTTTTACAATAAAAAGAAATTTCAAAAACCCTAGACATCCAAAAACCTAACCCTAGGACATGAAGCGCCAAAATTCATGTCGGCCCCGTTTGGGTAAGTTAGTACATCAACTTCCCGGGGTCATAACTTTTGCATACGATCTCCGTTTTAGGCACACAATAGCTTGTTGGAAAGGTATCGTCAAGTAGATTCATTTAGGGGGATCAATTAGACCCTATCGCAATGATTGACAACTTCTATCCCAAAAAACCTTCATTTAGGCCCTCAAAATGGCCCCGAAAGTTAAAAACTGCTAAAAATAGTAAATTGCCAAAATTGCCAGAAATTTCTTTTGAGTGAGCTAGACAAGGTGGGTGGCCACTGATATCCACCTCAATCACTTAGAGCTGTGAACTTGGAGATGATTTTGTAGCTCACATTGTAGAGTGTTATGGATCTAAAATTCTTCAGATTTGTTACCCTCTCTTCTTTAGGTATTAGGGTGAGGAAGGTGGAATTGAGTGTTGGGAGAACTTTACCTGAGCTGCAATATTATTACACTATCTGCCACACTTCATCCCTTAGCATTGGCCAATAGGAGTGGAAGAAGTCTATTGTGAAGCCAACTGGGTCTCGATCTTTTCCTGTGGGTAAGTCTTGGAGATCCTGATCCACTTCTTCCTATGTTATGGGTGTCATGAGGGCTTCTTTATGCTCCTGGGTGATTAGAGTTGGTATTTTTTGGGTCACCCTCTCTATTTCTAAGGTGTGGTCAACATGGGGTTCTGAGAGGAGTTCCTTGTAGAATCCTGATATCTCGTGTGTTATTTCTTGATGAGTTAATAGGATGGTGCCCTGCGAATCTTCCAACTTCGTGATATGGTTGATGAAGCATCTTTGGATCATGGAATGGTGGAATAATTTGGTGTTTTTATCTCCCTCTTTGAGCCATTGACTCCAATATTTTTGTTTCCAAATAATTTATTCCTGCTTGTATATTTCTTCCAATTCCATTTTAATATTTTTCTCCTCCTGTTGCTAAGTTATTGTGTGCTTGGTATGAATGATTTTCTCTTGAAGGGCCTCTAGTTTTTGTTCCAATAGTTTCCTTTCCTAGAATATATTCCCAAAAACTTATTTGTTCCATTTATTCACCTGTTGTTTGAAGTGTTTTAGCTTTTACTGGAAGCAGTACATTTTGGTGCCCTTCTGGATTTCCTCTGTGCTCCACCAATGCCGAGCTAGCTCTTGGAAGTCCTGGTGGGAGAGATAGAATTTCTGAAATATGAAGGGTTTGAGATTGGGGGTGGCTATTGTGTCTACCAATAGGTGAATGGGCCATTAGTCCGATCCCAGTTTCAGAAGGATGTTGGATTATACCAATGGGAATTCCAAAAGGAGAGTTTCCGATATAAGGAAACGATCTAGCCTGCAGGCTATTTGTTGGTGCCCTGATCGCTTGTTGGTCCAGGTGTAGGTGCCATTTCAATTATCTATGTCAACCAATTTGAGGTGATCTATGATTTCTTGAAATTTTGAGTTGTCCCGTTCCAAGCGATTTCCCCCCCACTCTTTTTTCCTCTAGCGTGAGAATCATATTGAAGTCTCCATCGATTATTCATCATTTTTTCTCAACTAGAGAGCCTAGGTAAGCCAGGCTCTGAAAAAAGAGATCTTTGTCTTGGCTATTTTGTGGTCCATAAGCATTGGTAATCATTCCATCCTTGTCCGAACCAATGGCTTGGTAGTTAGCTGTGAGAGTGCTTGGAGTAGAGAATCCTTGGTCTAGGATAACTGTGGCAGGGTTCCAAAGGATGGCAAGCCCCCCTACGACGCCTTTCGAGTCTGAGTGATAGGATTCACATTTTCTCCAACATATTTTAATAATGTATTCTACGGTTTTCTGCACGCATTTTGTTTCTTGTAACATGAGAATATCAGGGTCTTCTGTCTTGATGCAGTTTCAAAGAATCCTTTGTTTGGATCTCCCATTTAAGCCTCTAATATTCTAGGTGAGGATATTCATTATTAATAGTCTGGAGGGTGGGAAAAGTATCTCTCTGAGAGCCTTTGTATCTGTCCCAAGCTGATCATATAATTTCATGCCTCCTTTATTAGCTAGTGTGTCGATTTTCTTCCCCATCTTTTGTTTTCCTTTGGGTGTCTTCTTAGTTCTAGGTTTGGGTCCATAGTAATACCGAGTCTTGAAGTAGCTCCTGCTGATGAGTCCAGAAATACCTTATGGACTTTTCTGAGCTGGTATTCTAGTATGGTTTGTAGATATTTCTTATTGAGTGATTCTTCTAACCTGTCTAAGTCAATTTTGGCTAGGTCTTGCTCATCCATTTTCATGATTGTGTTTTCTTCCCTTTCTGGTTCTTTCCCTGAGTATGGAAAATCTCGTGGGTTTTCTTGGTTACCTAGAATCGAGTGCACCTATGGCTACTGATATTCCTTTCTATTGCCGTAATATTTTTCCTTCACTTTGTGTGGGATTTCCACCTCATCTTCCTCTGGGAGGTGGTTAAGGGATTCAAAGGAGTTGGTGTTGGGGTTCTTTCTTCCATTGTTGTTGGTGGGTTTATTCTGCATTTGTCTTCTGCAATTCTAAACCTAGGTGAATCCCTCCTTTGGTTTCTCTTTAGCTTCTGGCTTTGGGGGGGGCGGGAATTTAGGGTGAAATATCTGAAAATGTGCCCATGTTAATGGAATTTCCGACATATGAAGGGAATCTGTTCATAGTCTATGGTTTGGGCCCATTCCTCATCCTGGTATTCTAGGGTTACTGTTCCTAAAAAAGATTTGTAAAGGCTCATATAGACACATATTCTTGCATAAGAGGTGTATTTTCTCAGTTTGGTGGCTTCTAAAAACTTGACATGTTTTCCTAGGGTGTTACCAATGCCCATTAAAATTTATTCTAACCAAAACTCTTGAGGTAGGGAATAGAGGTGAATCCATACCGGTGCATAGGCAAAAGTTTCATTTTGGGAAGAAGTGGTAAGTCCAAAAGCGCAGGTAAAGACCTGCACAGTTATAGAAGTAAGGTCGTCCTTTGAAGATGCAGTCCTTGTCCTCCATGTTATAGAATATTACTGTGAAGAACCTTTTGGATCTTAGCTAGAGCTCATAGTCTCCTTTGGGGTTCCACCATGCCTTGATCCAACAAGCTAGCTCTTTTTTCGAGAGCCAAAGGCCTAGGAATTTTCCTATGAGGGCATGTTCTCTCATGAACTTTGCATGATCCCCTATTCTGGTAGACTTGATGACATATCTGGGTGCAACCAGAGCTTGGGGGATACATTTTCTAGGTATCCAGACCCGAGCTACTTTTGGATGTGAAGATTCAACATCCATATGTGTTCCTTTACTTTCATCAGTTTTTTCTTGCAGGTATTTTTATCGTAGGTGAATTGGCGGTTCAAAGGATGGTCGTTGTGCACATGAGCTCTCTAGGTCGTTTATTGCAACGTTGCGATAAGAGGGGGATTTAACCCCCCCATCTGCTCTCATTTTGTTGTGTCTGTTAGAGTTGCAAATAAGAGCATGCTAGTCATGTACATAGGAGGTCGACAGTGGTCATGGCAGAAGTTCATCTAATGCATGAAACCCTAAAACTTGAATGATTCCATCGGAGGTCTGCCACAAGTGTTTTTGGGCCATAAATTTGTTTTTTTACCTTTTTTTTCTAGTTTAAGCTTATTTTATATATTTGTTTTCTTTTTTGTTTTTTTTTTCCTCTTTAGTTTTTTAAGTTTCTCTTTAATCCTTTTTACTGTCTATTTTTATTTTTATTTTTTTAATTTCAATTCTTTTATTTTTCTTAGTCTTTTTTAGTTTTTAATTTATCAAAAACAAATGAATTATATATATTTTTAAATATTAAAAACAATGTTATTTAACTACAATTTTTTTTCTATGTATTGAAGTAAAGGTAAGCAATGTGTCTGGTGTTTTCCACTATATTTTAAAAGTATGGAACAATAAATTAATTAAGGAGACACAATTATAGGAAAAATAGTAACTTCAAAAAAGTAAATGGTAAAAATGTTTTTAATATTGAAAGAAGCATGGAAAAATGACTAAAAACACAGTAGAATAAAAACAAAAAAAAATTGAAAAAATTGAAAATAGATGAAAAATAAGAATTTTAAAACAGTGTGGAAACATTGTGGATCGAAAAATTTAAATGATCGAAAAACCACCTAAAAAGGGAGAGGGGGTGCTACCAGTAGCACCATTTTTAAAAACGGGGTAAAAACATGGACCCCCCAAAAAACAAGAACTCTGTAGAGTTCTCATTATGTTGGTATCTAGGTTGAGGGATGTGTTGGCATGTTTGCAAGAAGAGGTGTGATTTTCATTGATGGCAAGAACAACAATGAGGTTGGAATGTTTACAGACAGAAGGAAGAATATGCTTGTCATTGATGGAAAGAATAGCAGCGACGATGCAGCGTCGATGGCACAAGAACAACAACGATGTTGGAAGAGTGATGTTGACAGGGTTACATGCATAGTGTGCATGGTAAGAACAATAGTGAAGACATAGAAGAGAAAGCTCGAGAATATATCAAAGCTCAGAAGGGATATTTTTTTGCGCTTTCCAAAAGTGCAATCGAGGACCAAGAGAAGGACTCATAGGATGAGTAGAGGTTGCAAAACCTTTGACACATAGAAATTCTTCTAAGTCGGAAGGATGCATAAGCTTAGGAGGAGAAGCGACAGTGGTCGTTGGATCACCAATCCCGATTACCCAATGTTCATTAGATCAAATTCTAGTGACCAGAGGAAGCACATATGAGGAGATCAAATCTCAGTCATTAGATATGAGAGCATAGACCAATAGTTGTTGGATCCCAAGGAAAGTGCACAAGACAAGTTTTGAAGTCATCAGACCCATCCATCGTCAGAGATGACACATGACGAAAGATAATCATTTCACTGAATTAAACTTCAAAGGAAGGAGGTGCTCTAACCCCTCGAACTCATGATATGCGAGGTCATGAAATGATCCTGGCCATTGGAGCCAAAGGACATGTGGCAAGCAATTGGAATTTCGCTAACTCACAAACTGGAGAAGTCAAAGGTGTGAGTTGTGGGAACTCACGATAAGTGAGGTCATGAAATGATCCTAGCCATTGGAGCCAAAGGATGTGTGGTGATCGATCATCATTTTGCTGACTCGCGAGTTGGAGAATTCAAAGGTGAGTGTTGTGGGAACTCACAATATGCGAGGTCGCAAAATTATCTAGGTCATTGGATCCAGAGGACACATGGTGGGAGATCAACATTTCGTTGACTCGCAAATCAGGAAAGTCAAAGGCAGAGTTTTAGGAACTTGTGAAGTGCGAGGTCGCAACATGATCACAGTCGTTGGATCACAGAGGGTTGTGGACCGTTGATCTGGAGAGAAAAGTGCTCAAATATTTGGCCCATGGTCATAGAGAAGGTCAAATAGTTGAAGGATGAAGGGAGGAGCTAGCGCTGCTAAGCTCCATTTTAGATTTCACGAGTTGAGAGATACAAGGAAAGTCATAGAAGGATTTCGTGATATGCAAAATTGTGACGAACCCCTCTTGTTTGGCCCATGGTCACAGTTGGTGGTCACATTGATGAGGATTGAGGGAGGAGATAGCATGTCATTGGGATCCACATTAGAGATCGTCAATATCTCAAAGTACCCTATTGAATAAGCACTTGGTCATAGCTCATGGTCATGTGAAAGGAAGGAGCTATCCCAGCTAAGCTCCATTTCAGAGATTGTGACTTGGGAGACTTGAGATGCATCATACCAAGATCTCCGAGGTTGCGAGTCGTGAAACACCTTCTGAATAGGTGTTTGGTCACCGCTGGAGGCCACATGAAGGAAGGGGATTAGAATCCAAATAAGCCATACGTGACTGGATGAAACTGCCAGAACATAGTGATGAAATTGGCTAGACAACTCGAGGAGATGCAGGGCAATCACTAGAGGAGCTAAAGAGTCCTGAGGTAACTACTAGTGGAATGAATACTATTCATAGAGGAGATTGACAGATGGGAAAGCATCGAAGTTTGTAACTACAACAAAGAGGATGAGATTGATAGTGAAAAAGAAGACAAAGAGTCTTGACTTCCAGAGAGGCTAAGGAATCTCAACATAATTCCCAGTGATGATGAACGCATGGGGGTAACTGCCAGAGAAGATGAAGAGTTTCCATGATGATTAGGATATGACTAGATGTGAGAAAGGCATGCATAACAGGGGAGTGAGGCATGGAGAGGTACTGCACATGTAGGATGTAGTAGGTGCACAGAGAGTATAAAAATGTAGAACATAGAGGAGATGGTGGTTGCTATTGAGTGTGATTCATGCGAGTAGAAGATGGTTGTGTGGAGCAGCTGAAATGAACATAAGAGGCATAGTGCATAGAAGGGAAATGTTGCACAAAGCATAAAACGCAGAAGAACAGAAAGCACAAGGGGATGCAAGCAGGAAGACACTGATGCATCCAAAGTAGGGAAGTGTAGAAGAACAATGATGTGACTGGTAATCCATTGATAAATCCTCTATCACTGTAATATATTTATGAGAAGAAAAGATTTATATTTTAGGGTGGAAAGGAGGTGTTAGGGAGGATTGGTGTCCTCACAGTTTCAAGTGGGTGGTTGAACACAGGGAGTTGTAGCTTCCATCTAGTTACAACCAGAAAAACCAAGGTGACAGGGTGGTGCAAGGGAGAACTATTGTTCTCTGTTATACAGGTCAGTGCCTGTGTGACTAGAAGTTGGTTCTTCCATCCAGTTGGTGCTGGAACACTCAGGGAGTTGGTGCTTCCTTCTAGTGGGTGCTAGAGAAACCAAGGAGTTGGTTCTTCCTTCTAGTGGGTGCTAGAGAAACCAGAGAGTTGGTGCTAGAGAAACCAGATAGTTGGTTCTCTCAGCAAGTTGCAACTTGCAAAACAGAGGTGGTAGCCTCACAATGAGTTGGAGCTCATAAGTATGATAATGTATAGAATATAAAGATTACTTATCATATCAAGAAGAAGAGGTTTTTACCCATTATGGGTTTCCTCAGGAAATATCTGTCTCTGTGTATTTCATGTATGTGATTGATGTTGAATGTTCTATTTCTTACCTCCCTAAATTATTGTGATTGTCATTAAGTGCTTTGTAAGGAGTTTAAAATAAGCATAATTGTTTAAGCACGGTAAAAACTGATTCACACCCCCCCTCTCAGTTGTCCAGCAAGATGAAATGCCTTTAAACCCAAATATTACCTTACAATAATTTGATAAATGGGCCATATACTTTGTGGGTCCAATCAACCCACAAGTAAGAAGATTGGGGGCAAGGCACGTAATCACTATTATGGAGTCTTTGACAAGATGGATAGAATTTGTTGGAGTTACTTGACACACACCTAGGATTTAGTTTTCCTAAGTTTTTTACTTGTTTATTAGTGATAATTAGTCATTATCCATTCTCCTATAGTTTAGGGGAGAATATTCCACCTAGAGAATATTCTCTTCAGTTGATACTTCAATTTGACTAGTTGAGTTGAGTCTAGATGTTGCATTGGTTTTGTCACCATGCAACATTGAGATCATCACCATGATAATATGAAGTTGCCTTGGGATCATCACCAGACTGGTGCATTACCCTTGATTCCTTGATCTACTCCTCACTACACTTTTTTCAGTCAGTTAACTGAAGACTTATAGACTAGTTAACTCAACTAGGTGGAAGTTCACTCTCGTAACTACCTGAGAGACTAGACTAGGTGGCAGTTTACTCCCGTAACTACTATTGTGTGTCCAAATCACTCTATACCACCACTATGGTGCATTAGTTACTCATGTCTCCTATATCTATTGTAAATTATTCACTCTTTGAGTTTGGAAAATAGTTAGTAAGAATTATTTAATTCTTTCTCTCCTTCTTCTTCTTCCTCCAATTCTCTCTGCAAATATGTGTATTATTGTTTAGAAAGATCTATTTTGTGCAGGTTCAACACATTTACTTGGTATCAGAGCTGACAGCCTACTAAGAAAAATATACACCAAATTATTTTTGCAGGTACTGAAGATTAAAGAATGCAGAAAATATGGAATATATGTTTTACTCGCCGATAACACTTCTCACGCCTCATAACTATTTGCAATGGAATCCAAAGATTCTACTTCTTCTCAGAAGTAGAGGCTTATACCAAATAACCATGGCAATGGAAGTAGAGTCTGATTCCACTATTGGGAAAAATGACTTTCTCAATAGATAAGATATGGCCATAGGATTTATCTTCTTATCTATTTCTCCAAAAATTCTCCACCAAGTATATGATGACTCACAAGAATCAAATCCAAATGAATTATGGACCATATTAGAGGTTCTATTCGGGAATAAAGAATATTGTGAATATTTCATGCAGGAGGTTGAATAGATAGAGCCAGAAGATCAAACATTTTATTATGAAGAGTCTTCTACACAAATGTTTGCACAAATTTATATTCCATTAATTGAAGATGATGTCTAATCCATTTCAGATTTTTTTTCTAAATTTCATGTGGAATATATATGGAATACATCTCAGGGGTCACATGTAGACATTTTTCCATGCCCAATGCATGCATCTGAGGAGACAAAATAGGATCCGAGCACATCATACTCAATTCTGATATTTTCACAAGAAACATTTGAAAAAGAAAGTTGGCTATTTGAATTCCTCTTGGGAAAATATCCAATTAAAAAAAAAACCCCGTTCAAAATGGAGTCTGAGAAGTGAAGTTATGATCATTTTAAAATAAACAAAATTTCAACGTTTTTCTGGAAACGACCGCACGGTTTTCAAAATTTCATCCCAACTTTCTTTGGATATTATTAATTACAAGAAGATAAAGTGGATATGTCAAGAAATCGCAGTGGGGTATCTACTTCATAAGATCTGTGCATACATATACATCAAAACAAAATCTTCAACGAGCACAAACTTGCACAGTTGCGAGGTCTTTTTGGAGTGAAGGATAGGGTTG
>ML788281.1:255538-281387 GCA_009831015.1 Picea engelmannii | reverse complement strand
ACTCACCAATATCAATCACCAAGAGAACTCTCAAAGATGTGCATCAACCAAGTATAACACAACAACTCATAATCATCACCAAGATCAATATGTGCTTCTGATAATACAAGTATGCTACATCATCCATAAACCATGTGTCAACACTACTACTAACAAGTGCCTCCAAACATGTACCAATTATGTACCAATCATGTATCAACTACTCATTAACTATTACTCATCAATATGTACCAACATCATCAACTATACACCTCATGTATGTGCCAACTCATCAACTACTTGTCTCAACCATGTACTCAACCAAAATCCCTCATCAATTTCATCATCCAAATCTGATTTGTAGCTCTGTAATAGACCTAGTTTATATGATCACATTCCTACAAACCTTCCTTAACTTTAACAACAAGAGACTAGCATTTTCTTTAAACTTTTCTTTAGTCTCACATGCCTAGTTTTGGATTAGTCAACAACCCTAACTTGAAGTAATCATAACTTTGAACCTGTAATGTATAAATATCTAAAACTGATACGCAATGTTCTTCAGTTTGTTTTATGCAATTCCTCCAAGTGTCACTACTTGGAACCTCTCATAAAAGGAGTTATAGAAAAAATGGCATACCTTGCTGAATTCTGGCTTATTCTAGAGAGCGACCTTGTAGAGAGTGCCCCGCACAAAATATTCATTTAATTGATGTGAAACTGTTAAAAAATATAATAAACACTGTACCCTAACCAACACATTTGGTCTCATTGAATTTGGATATGTTATGAAGAAGTTATGACGTTTTTACCCGAAACACCTGTTTTTGACTAGTTTCAGGACTAGCCACAAACCCTATTTTCCACGGAGTGTAACTCCCAAAATACAACGATGCACAAGCTGAATTTTGATGTAGGAGAATCCCCCACATCAAGCGAGCCAGCGTAGAAGACAAAGGACAGCTGGGCAGACCCAACCAAAATATTTTTGAATTTTCCCTTGAAGTTGATGCGCCAAACATAAATGAGATCATTTAATGAAGGCGCCTTGGTAAAATGTATTCAGACCTTGAGCACCCCGCTCTCGTCTGAAGTATATGGAGGCATTTATAGCAGTAAATGTAGGTAGATAGAATTTAATATTAGATTAGACAGTTTAGAAGAAAGAGGGAAACAAATATAGACACCCTCATTGTGCATTGTAACATAATTCAGGAAGAGTTAGAAGAATCCAGAGCATAGATAAGAGAAGCATAAAACTGTGCAGAAACACCCATGTCTAGTTATTTGGATTAATAGAAGAGTTTAATTCAAATTCATGGAGTTGTGTTTGTTCTCTGTGTATGTATGTTGAATGATATGCTCATGAGTAATTACTTCCTGTTATGCATTTACTGTTATGATGTGTATATGATTTCATGTGTTGAGATTGAAGTTTGAGAGGAAGTGGAATGAGTTACAATTGTTTCTCTATCTGAGCAAGGATTCCTGCAAGGAGTGCAGTTGAAGTCGTTCGCAAGGAGTGTGTTGACAGAAGGCTTGGATAATCTAACTCTTGTTCTCATTCACCCAGAAGTGAATTTGGGTTATAGGAGCCGTGCAAGGAGCGCTCAGGCTAAGGAGAGTCTCAGTCGTGAAACTGAGTGAAGTATTGAAGGACTGCTACTACAGGTGTGCGCAGAGTCAAAATAACTCAACACTGGAGGTGTTTGAAAAATGCCGCAAGGAATGCGTGTAAGGACCCTCTTTGAGGTTGAAAGTGTGAGAAAGCTCAGGAGGGATAAGGCTTTCACGTTCGTCGAGGAGAAGCACAAAGAGGCTGTGTCGTGGAGTGTTTGAACATGCACTGCTAAGTTACGTGCATGAGGACCAGATTTCATAAAGAAATACTGGGTTCACTCGTAGAAGACATCCAAGAGGAAGATCGACGGTTAGGATCTTGTGGAGGAGATTGGCAAAAATCCCGTCAGTCGTTGGATCTACAAAAGAAGAAAGGAGGCTACGATCGCGTTGAGAGTTCAAGCTCCAGGAGTCATGAGCCGTTGGATCGTGGATCAGTTACCCATCATCCGTCGGATATGACAGTAGCTGCACGAGGGTTACCATCAGGATTTGAAGGATCGGTAGTCCCATGGTCGAATGGTTTTCGACATTTGAAACCTCGAAACCCCGGGAAGATCGGGATCATCCATTTGTGGAGACGCATGGCGGATATTGAAGCGTCAAAATTACGTGGACTAGAAGCCGGGGAATCCATCGTGAAAATCCCGACGAGTTCAGAGATGTCCAGCTGTTGGGACAGGTGGCAGGGGATCGAGATTTCATCGACATTTCGGAGTTCCAGAAGACAAGAATCCGTGACCAGGAGAACCCCGAAATGACGAAAGGATCATAGTCATAGGATCTCAAGGAGGACATGTGTCGCGTGGTCACCAGATCGAGATTTTGGTCATTGGAGTTTAGGTAAGTGAAAGTTCATGGTTTTGTAAAGTAGCGAAATCTGAGGGTTGATCTGAACCGTCCATCATTTGGGACGTGTGTCAGAAATTCGAAGAGAGTTAGAAATCAGCATATCGAAGATCCTGAGGGAAAGATAATCTTGCAACTTGAAATTGCAAAACGCGATACCTCGACAGGCTAAGGAAATAGTGTGGGCCACGACGGAGTCGGTGACGTGGACGGGTGGCAGCCATCGGAGCCATCGGGAAAAGTCTCGACAAAGGAGTTGTCTATCGGTGTTTGGGTCATCGGGATATTGGGGATTCTGGTGGCAAAGTGTTTATGCACTTTGGTTTTGCGAAGTCTGAAACCCCGACAGGGAGGAAGGTGCCACTGTGCGGCCAACTGTCAGCACGCCGGAAAGGAGGGAAGCATCATTGTGGGAGCCAGCTGTCTGTATAGCGGCAAAATGGGATTTGGGGAATCAAGAATCCTGTGGGCAAGTGTTTTTCAACATTTGAAACCCCGTAGCCCCGACAAAGGATAAGACTACGGTCGCGGGGACAACGGTCATATGGGCCAAAGCCTATAGCTAGGAAGGCTAACGCGTAAAGGCACGTCGGGATTTGAGGGATCGCGAATCCTGAGGGTGAGTGCAATTTGGCATTAGAAATTCCGAAACCCCGACGGAAGTTATGACTGCGGTCATATAGAAACAGTCACGTGGACCAGGAGCCTATAGCCAGGAGGGCTAACGGGAAGTTGAGAGCATCGGGATTTCGACGCCAAAAACCCCAGCATGGAGGAATATAAGGTTGTGGTCTTGTGGAAAACGGTCGTGTGGGACTAGAGGCTTAGCCTGAGGGCCCATGCAACAAAGGAGCATATCGGGGATCGGGGATCGACAAACCAAATTGTTTGGACATTGCAAATGACAAAATCCCGATATGAGGAACCCCGATAACAAAAAGGCCAATGTTTATTTCCCGATAGAACAAAGGGAGATCTTGTGAAGAGGTTTCTGTTGGATGAAAATTTCTTGATAGGTAAATAGAAGAACCTTTCAGTTCTTTGGGCCGAGGAAGGAGGAAAAATATCCTGTGAGTGGACGTGCCCTGGGTGGCGCGCCTGCGTCAAGTGGTATCAGAGCAAGAAAATTTCTTTTCTTTCTGTAGCAGAGAAGAAGGAATTTCACCATGCCGCCAAGGAGAAGGGGTAGAAAATCACCCAATCCAAAGGAGGAAAGGGAAATGTCCAGAGAAAGAGGTAGGTAAGTGCAGAATCCTGACATGGAGAGAGAAGTCCGTAATCTTTGTGCCAGAATGGAGGACATGGAGACATCACAAAGGCGCAAAGATGATGTAGGAGATATCAGTGAGTCCGAAAATGAAGATGATGCTAGACATGGAGAAGAATAAATCCCAGTGGAGGATGCAACAACTGAACGCTTTCTTAAAGCTGTTGCAAGAATGGGTGCAAAGGTGAAAATGGACGTTCCAGTTTATGAGGGAAATCTGGATGTAGAAGAGCTTCTAGACTGGATTAGAGCTCTAGACACTTACTTCGACTATGAATATGTCTAAGAGGATAAGAAAGTCAGGCATGCCGTCACGAGATTAAAGGGACATGCAGCCTTGTGGTGGGATGAACTGCAAGCTGACAGGCATTGCCAAGGCAAGCATAAAATAAAGAGCTGAGATAGGATGATTGCAAAAATGAAGGCAAAATTCATTCCTAGGGACTATCAAATTTCTCTGTTCAGGAGGATGCAGAACCTGAGACAGAAGCTGATGACAGTGAAGGAATATACTGAGGAATTTTATAGGTTTAATATCAGGGCAGGTCATCGTGAAAGTAATGACGAAAAAGTGGCCAGGTATATGAATGGCCTGAGATATGAGATCCAGGATGAAATGAGTATGGCAACCATACGAATGGTAGAGGATGCTTATCAAATGGCTTTTAAGGCAGAGGAGAAGCTGGGCCGTAAGCAAGGTCAAAGAGGTCGAGGCAGAAGTCAGCCTAGAGGCAAAGCAGTTGCACAGGAAAGAACCCAGAAGCCCAAGGACGACTGGAAGAAACCTCAGACACGGGAAGAGAGAGGTGGAAGTTCACAGCGAGGGAAATACACAGAGCAAAGAGAACAACATACTGAGCAGAGAAGAGGATATGCTGATAATCATAGGTTTCCTCGTACCAGAGGTAGAGGAAGAGGAAGAGGTGGAGTAAACACATGCTTCACATGTGGAAAGAATGGGCACAAGTCTTACGAGTGTCCAGAGAAAAATAAGGACATTGGAGAATCTCACATCACTGAAGTACAGAGGCGTGATGTTGAGGCTAAAGACGCTGAAGGCGGAAGATCGCTCATGATGCGAAAATTCCTTTTGACACCCAAGAAGGAGGTGGAAAGTTCAGT
Organism: Picea engelmannii; assembly: GCA_009831015.1. Lineage (NCBI taxonomy): Eukaryota > Viridiplantae > Streptophyta > Pinopsida > Pinales > Pinaceae > Picea > Picea engelmannii. The sequence continues at coordinate 276,550 of ML788281.1, read as the reverse complement.
CCAAAGGACCAGACTCTTTAGGACTGCTTGCAAGACCAAGGACAGGGAATGTAAGGTCATTGTAGACAATGGTAGCATGGATAATCTTGTATCTACAGAGATGGTAGAGAAGCTGGAGTTGGAGACGACTGATCATCCAAGTCCATACAGAGTTTCGTGGCTACAGAAAGGACACTAGGTAAATGTCACCAAACAATGCTTAGTTGACATTAAGATAGGAGGATATAAAGATAAGATTTTATGTGATGTTATTCCTATGGATGTTTGTCATCTATTGCTGGGTAGGCCATGGCAATATGATAGAAATGTGATTCATGATGAGAGAATGAACACATACACCCTAGAGAAAATCGGGAGGACACACATGTTTCTTCCGATAAATGATAAGGAGGTGAAGCCGGAAGTAAGCAACACTGTACTTCTCATGAGTGGAAAGGAACTTTTTACCGAGGTTAAGAAGAAGGAGGATCCACAATTCTTTGTGGTCAGGAAGTCGCAGATTGTTCTGACTAGTACAAGAGTGGATGATTTACCGGATGAAGTTCAGGAACTGCTGGAAGAGTTCGCTGACATTATAGTGGAAAAACTACCTCGTTCGTTGCCACCGGTCAGGAGTGTGAGTCATCATATTGATCTCATACCAGGAGCCAGTTTGCCAAATAAATCCACGTACAGATTGACGCCGTAGGAGAATGAGGAGGTTAAAAGGCAAGTCCAGGATTTATTGGACAAAGGTTTGGTCAGGGAAATCTTGAGTCCATGTGTTGTTCCGACAGTACTCAGTCCGAAGAAATACAGAGGCTGGAGGATGTGCACTGATTCAAGAGACATTAACAAGATAACTATCAGGTATAGATTCCCATTGTCGAGAATGGATGATTTGATGGATTGCTTAAGTGGAGAAAATTTGTTTTCAAAGATTGATTTGAAGAGTGGATATCACCAGATTCACATGAGAGAAGGTGATTGTTGGTCACTATAATTTCTTATTTAATCTAAACAATCAAGTGCTACATAAATTGTCAACCCAGGGAAGTCTATTTATTTCAAAGGTAACCATGCACTATATATGCTCAATTTCAAAAGCAACCTAGAGTTGTAGTAAAGGAAACTATATTAATCACACTTGCCTTGAATGAACTGAAGTTCTAACTTGAATTACAGAAAAGAAATCTACCTATTGCAGAGCTCAAAGTTTAAAGAAATGATTAATTGAAGAATCCTGGATTACATTAAAATAACAACAAGATACCGCAACAGAAAAGACCAACTATTCTGTAACTAGAGAACACGACCCTATTCCCAAAGCAGGAAACTTCAACACCTTGTTTCATACTTTCATGAACTCATTAATGCATTGAAGGCTAACTATTTCTAACAGAGAACATGACCCTAATTCCTTCCCAAAGCAAGAACCTTCAACACCAGTCTCTGACTAGCACACTCATGAAAATAATTGAAGGCTAACTATTTCTAACAGAGAACAGGACCCTAATTCCTTCCCAAAGCAGGAACCTTCAGCACCAGTCTCTGATTAGCACACTCATGAAAATAATTGAAGGCTAACTATTTCTAACAGAGAACATGACCCTAATTCCTTCCCAAAGCAGGAACCTTCAGCACCAGTCTCTTATTAGAAAGCTTTCGTAAATTCATCACACATAATTGCTAACTAAAATGATTAATAGTTACCCAAGCATGAACCACGTGAAAACAATGTAACGTTCTGTAAAGCAGAGTTCTTGGCAGGACAGAGTTCAATAGTGTTTCAACAAAGAAGAGTGCATTAAAGTAGTGTCTCAGAAAAAAAAAAATTAATCAAGGCATAAACAGAAATCACACTAACACACTATAAAACTAATGGGTGAATCTTGTGAAGAAGGTGGGCCCTCCCTTCCCACAAGATTTCCATGCAACAAAAAAGCTAGAGATAAATGCTCAGAACAATCTTTTATTCATCTATCAATGTATCATATTACAATCTGAAAATGAAGTACGTCTTTCTCTGTAAGACCTTCTTAGTACCCAAAAATTGGAGATCCTCTTGAATGGTGATTTCTCTTATTTAAAGAGGAGAATCCCTTCGATACAATTGATCAATAAATTACAGGTGTATATCTGAGTCCTATTCTTAGTCAGATCGACTTTCTAAACCAATAGGATATCCTAGTCTCTCGCAACAGAATGCTATTACGAGTGCTGAGTGAGGTGTTGATGTTACGGCTGGAGTAACAACTCTTTCTTGTTACTGTTGTTGTATGTTGTTTCGGCATCGCAAATCGTGAGTTGTTTTAGCCACGGGATTTGCGTTCTGACTGTTTCAACACTTCTCAGGCAGCAGGGATGGTTGATGCTTGGCTCACGGTGTAGCTGTTGTAGTCAATCTATGTGAGTTGTTGTTAACTGCAGACTTTGTAACGGCTTCCTCTGTGTTTCAGCATCGTTGACCATGGACTGTGTAACAACTTCTGTGTTTCATCATCGTCGACCATGGACTGTGTAACAACTTCTGTGTTTCAGCATCGTCGACCATGGACTGTGTAACAACTTCTGTGAGTTGTTTTTTCAGCAACAGTCCTCAAATGCTAATCTGTAGTTTGAACTGTTTCAACACTTATACATTTCTAATCAATGGTTAAGTACGAGAGTGATGTAAAATTATATGCAAAACAGATTAAACGTATAGTAAAGAGAAGAGATGTTGTATACCTTTGGAAATATAGGATAAAGTGATAATATGAGTTTAAATGTGAGTGAACAAGAGTGTAATGGTGGCAAAAAATATGGGCAAAAAGGTACATTGTGTGGTCCTAACATCCCCCCCAACTTAAAATGTTGCATGTCCTCAGGCAAATTCACTCTAAATCAGAGTCTGAATACCGACTCTGAGCGTGCAAGTTACTTAAGCAGTAGTTGTGGGAGGTACTGTCTGTTGGTGCTCTGAAACCTTGGACACATTGTAACCTTTGCCAAGCTGTTGTTTCTGTATTCTTAGGCGACTTATAATGGATTTGATATCTCTCTATTGGCAACCAGAGGATAGGAAAATAAAACCGGTACCCTATCCATCTTTCAACACATTGATGAACACATTGGATGTAGTTAAGTACCTTGGAGATTGCTATCTCGAGATTAGTAGGGCTAAAAGGATTGTGTTCCTGTCTTTTCTCAGTGGATTGCTGCCAAAACAAGTTGTTTTCTTGGAGGGCAGCAATCTTTGTGGATCTGATGAAGTGCTGACAATCCTGAAGCACTGTTGATTGCAGTTGCTAAACGTGTTCAGTCATCCCTGGTTTCTTTAAAAACTAATAGTATTCTGTAACAAAAGTGGCTGCATTTTGTGGTTCTGGTCTTATCCAGAGAAGGCGGTTATATTCATTGTGCTTGGCAGCCATGAAGTCATCCTGCCATATAATCTAATTGTGGAAAAAGGAGGTGAATGCCCGAATTTGGATGTCCCCGAAAAGAGGATTAAGGTTCAGCTGCATGTTCTCGGGGATGGCCTCGTTATGAAAATATGCCTCACAGAGGAGGTGTTGATCCCTAGCAGAGGCTTCTGCAAAGGTTTTGACAAAATATGTTGGGTGTAGTATTGCATGGGGTCTGCCTTCTGTGATTGATTTGGTCTGAAACCATGTAAGTCGTTCCATAAGGAACAAGGAGTAATTGTGGGATGGTTTCCTTGTAGCCAATAGCTTTTGTGACAAGTCAAATACCAGGGCCAATCTGCCTTTCAAATCTTTGTTCTATTTCTTAAGGGCATGAGCTTCTTGACGTGTCTTCTCTAAAGCTTCCCAATTTGAGTAGGTATGATTTATCCAGATTTGTTTGTGCTCTTGCAGGCTTTTGGCCTGTGTAGCAGCATACTCTTTCTTCCATTTCTGTATTACTGCCTGCTCATCCCATGGCTGATTTTGTGTTTCATCATTGCAAGTAGTGGGGTGAGGTAAGGTCTGAGTAGATTGTTCCACAAAAGTGTGGATATTGATTTGGATGGGAGGGGCAGATTCCTCAATAGGCACTGTTTGTACAACTTTGTTAACAAAAGCAGGGGTTTCAAATTTGACATTTGTTGCAGGGCAGGGCTCAGTCTTAATCTTGGGAGGTCCTGCTGGTTCTTGTGTTTCAGCTGTAGCTGGTTCTTGTGTGACAACTATAGTTGGTTCTTGTGTAACAACAGGTTCTTCTTCTTTGACTGCAAAAGTTGAAGAAGTAGGGGGAGCTCCTGGCATTGAGATTTGAATTACTTTGTAGCCTGCTTGATAGTAGATGTCCCCACATTGACAACACATATATTCTTTACAAGGATTCTCTGTTGTAGTTCCTTTTGACATGGTTGTTGTGCGAGCTAGGGTGTACAAATTAAGTTCCTTCTCATAGGATTCCTTTGCTGCAGCTAGCTCTTTCTTATAGGCTTCCAGTTGAGATTTTAAAAACTCATTTTCTTGTAAAACATAGGTCATTGTTGGTTCTAGTTGAGGAGTGACTGGTTCTTGTGTAGCAGTCACAGCCGCACTAGCTGATTCTTATGGAGAAGCTACAGGATCAGCAACTGCTTCTTTTGTTTCATCTTGTTGATGTAAGGAAAGTAGTGTTGCGGCACCCTGGACCTCTGATTCCTGTATCTCAGTGTCAATATCAGCAGTTGGTTCTTGTGTTTTAGCTGTAGTTGGTTCTTGTGTGACAGCTATGGCTGGTTCTTGTGTTTCAACCACTGAATGAGTAGTTGGTTCTTGTGTTTCAGCTTCTGAATGGGTAGCTGGTCCTTGTGTTTTAGTTACGTAATGGGTAGTTGGTTCTTGTGTTTCAGCTACTTGATTTGAAATAGATGATGCCGCAACACCCTGGGCATCTAGTTCTTGTGTTTCAGTGCCCGTGGGTGGAATAGGCAAAGATTCTGGGATTTGGGAGGTTGGAGGTGTACGGGGTATTAGTCGGATTGGTTGGGGGTCTATGGAAGTGGTAGTAGTGGTTGCCCTTGTTGAGGCCCTTGTTTGTTTTCTTTGTAAAAAGGGCGGAAAGAAAGGAATTTGCTTTCGTTTTCGTGGGGGTTTTTCCTCAATGATGGGGCAGGAAGAATTGTCTGGCTCATAATCATCGCTAAGAATATGAAGGGCATGAGTGGATGATTCTGGTAAAGTGTGGGGCGGGCTTGGTATGGTAGGGGGGTTAATTGGACTAACTGGTTCTGTAGGAGGACTGTGAGGTAATTCCGGAGAGTCTGGAGGGTTTTGTGGTTGTTGTTCCTGAAGATTTTCAGGAATTTCAGCGGCTTCTTGGGGATCTATAGGTAGGTTGTTTAGTGGAAGGTTTTATTGGGGAAAACCCTTTTGGATAATCAGTTGAACGAGACGGTGATGGGTGAGTGAAAGGGCGTGATCTTTAGCCTTTTTACAGTAGCGCGACATATTTTTGAGACAACCGAGCAGATAATAAGGGATGTTCACCAATCTATTATGCCGTAAATGAGACAACAAGAGAAAATTGTGCTGGTAGACTACCTAGTATCGGCCTTCGCAGGTAAGGTAGTGTTTGACGAATTTTGCAACTTTCGGCCATGGGGGAAACAACGAGATAAGTCGGACACCCCGAACTTTAAATTCAATTTGTTCCTCTGGTGAGAGGAAATCCCGCTGGGCATTCAGGATGATATGTTTGCGGCGGAACATGCGAGTGCCATTGGTAGGGAGACCCGAAACCTGTTCTATATCCTCTTTTGTAACTGAGATTCGAACCCCTTGAACAATGGAATGATCTCCCTGGAGATTTTGAGCAAATTGCAGAACCTGTTGTTGATCAAACCCCTGGAGTCTCTGAAAATAACTGAGCCATCCTGCCCATAGAAAAATTTGATAGGCTTCTGGATACAGTTCTAACAGGGCTGTCATGGCGGGTTCGTACCGTATAACAGAGCCTCCCATAGCTACCATCTCGGTAAAATACACCGTCAAAGAGTTGAGTAACAACTTCTGTGCAGAGTAAGTTTTTCGAGTGAAGGCATGCGAATGGTGGTGAGACGAATGAAAGGATGGTAAAATAGGAATGGCGGTGGTGAATTCGTGTGAAATGATGGTATAAAAAGTTTGATATGTCCTCCCTTCCCATCAAGTGCGGCTAATAATGATTACACTCGAGTGGTCATAATGATTTGGAATCTTCTCATTAACTATAGCTTAACTGTATTACATAAAATTTACATACCTCGCCTTACCTTCTGATTCATGCTGCAAACAAAATATAATGCCTATCCACGATAGTTCTGCAGTGGTTGTGGCGGAGAATTTTGATTTGTTAGATGAATTGTATCAAGGATTTGTTGATTGGAAGGACAAAATGTAGTATGAGAGCACAAAAGCTTACTGACAGATAATGTTGAAAAGTTGTTGTTTCAGCAACAGAAAAGAAGGGCTGAAACAATTGTTGGACGGTGTTGTTTCGTCGATGAGGAAATGTGAAGAGCTACTGAACAGTGGTGTTTCAGCAATAGAAGAAAATGGCGGGAAGTTTGTTGTCATTGGTGTTTCAGCAATAGGGAAAATGGTAAAAGGTTGTTGGCAGTGGTGTTTCAACAATATAAAGAAAGGGGCGAAACAATTGTTGGACGGTGTTGTTTCGTCGATGAGGAAATGCGAAACAATTGTTGGACGATGTTGTTTCATCGATGAGGAAATGTAAAGAGCTGCTGGTTTGTAGTGTTTTGGCAATAGGAAGAAGGCAAAAAGTTGTTGTGAATGGTGTTTCAGAAATGGGGAGAATGGTGAAAGGTTGTTGAACAGTGGTAAGGGAAAAAGGTGTGGGGTTGCTGACAGTGGTTTTTCAGCAATGGGGAAAGTCAAAAAGTCGTTGAACAGTGGTGTTTCAACAATGAAGAAAGAGAAAAGAGTTGCTGACAGTGGTGTTTCAGCAATGGTAAAACTTGTCTCTTTGTGGAATAGGATCGTCCTTTCCTAGTGGTCTGCGCTTTGATCGGGAATCTGCAAAAATCGATTGTAACATGGTATTTCTTGACAGGGATTATTAGTAAATAAAATCTAATCTAATACTAAAGAAATTTAACTTAAAATAATTAATTGCAATGAGGGGTAGAAGTCCCCTCTAAAAAGAGGTAATGGGAGTCTGCCACACATGTGGCCTTAAAATCTTCTTTGGAAATAGGGCGTTGGTACAGACGGAGTCGATGATTATTTACAAGTAACGATGTTTTGGAGTCATCGATTGTAAGGAGCCTTACTGTTCCATTGGAGAAAACAGTGTCTACTTCATAAGGTCCAAGCCATCTTGTACACAGTTTCCCTTGAAATTCTTTGAACCGAGAGTCATACAGTAAGGCCCAATTACCTTTTTGGAACTGCTTATTCTTGATAGTTTTTCCATGCCATTTTGATCTTTGTTGTTGAATTATGGTTGTCTGATGAATGGCATCTAGTCTTTTCTCATCCAATTCATTAAGTTGTTGCAACCTGGCTGTCTGTGCATCAGTCAAATCAAGGTTGACAACTAAAGCAGTCCTTAAGGTTTTTATTTCAAATTCCACAGGAAAGACAACACTCTTTCCATAAACTAATTCATAGGGAGAGAATCCTGTAGTATTTCTCCAGGTAGTCCTGTAGGCCCATAATGCTCCAGGGAGCCTGTAGGACCAATCCTTTCTGTTTTCCTTCACTGTTTTTGTGAGAATGGCTTCTATTACTTTGTTTGTGCTTTCCACCTGTCCATTGTCTTGCGGGTGGTATGCTGTAGTCATTCTATGCTGAATATGATATTTTTGAAGGGTGGCTTTGAAACCATGAGAAGTGAAAGGAGGTCCTCCATCTGTAACTAATTCTCTTGGCACTCCAAATCTGATGAAGATGTCTTTAAATAAGAAATTTATAATTGCTCCTTCCGTCCCTTTGTGGAGTGCTTTGGCTTCCACCCATTTAGTCATGTAGTCTGTGCAGACCACTATGTAAACTTTTTGATTGGATGGGGGGTTAATGGGTCCTACAAAGTCTAAGGCCCATCTTTCAAATGGTTCAAGTACTATATGGGGGTTTAATGGCATTTCATCTCTATGATTAGGTTGGCCTACTCTTTGGCAGCTATCACAGGCCCAGACATATTTCTTTGTATCTTTGAAGAGTGAGGGCCAATAGTACCCCATCCTRAGAATTTTATGTGTTGTTCTCTTATCARCAAAATGCCCTCCACAAGGGCCATCATGACAGGCTTTTAGTAGATCATAAACCTCATCTTCTCTAATGCACCTTCGGATTTCTTGATCAGGTCCTGTATGGAAAAGACACCCACTTATCCAACTATACCGAGCACTTTGATGAATGATTCTTCTTTTCTCTCGGTGGGATAGGTGTGGTGGTAACTTCTCTGCAACCAAGTAGTTAGCAATGTATGCATACCAAGGTGAGTGAGAAGAAACTGCAAATAGATATTCATCAGGAAAGGAATCATTTACTGGGGTATCATCATCAGGTTTCAACTGAGAAAGGAAATCAACAACTACATTTTCTTTTCCTGGTCTATCTACAATTGTAATATCAAATTCTTGCAATAATAGTAAACATCTGGTGACTCGAGCATTTGTGATAGGTTTGTTCATTAAATATTTGATAGCTGAGTGATCAGTATGGACAAAAGTAGAATAGCCAGTAATGTAATGTCTAAATTTATTAATGGCATAGATAACTACTAAGAATTCGTTTTCGGTGACTGTATAATTGAGTTCAGCAGGAGTCATATTCTTGCTGATGAAATAGATAGCATAAGGAAGATGATTTTCTTCTTGTCCCAAGACAATTCCTATCGCATTATCTGAAGCATCAGAGGATATATGAAAGGGAAGTGTCCAATCAGGTCCTCTAAGAATAGGAGTTGTAGATAACTGATGTTTAAGTGTATTAAATTCTTCCTGGCAAGAATTAGTCCATTTGAATACAACATTTTTCATCAGTAACACAAACAGGGGAGAAGCTATTTTGGAATTTTTTTTGATAAATATTTTGTAGTATCCAGCATGTCCTAGAAAACTTCTTACCTCTGTTTGGATTTTTGGAGTAGGAAGATCCTTAATGACTTGTATCTTGGATGGGTCTACCTGAATTCCTTGAGATGAGATAAAATGTCCAAGCACTATTCCTTCACTCATCATCATATGACATTTTTCTGTACTTAAGGAGAGTTGGGTTTGTATGCATCGTTTGAGCACTTTCTCAAGGTTTTGTAGTGCTTCCTGAAAAGAAACACCATAAGGAGTAAAGTCATCCATAAAGATGTCCATAGAGTCATTAAGCATATCGGAAAAGATTCCTAAAACTGCTCTTTGTAAGGTTGCTGGTGCATTACATAGTCCAAATGGGAGGACTCTATAAGCAAAGGTTCCCCAAGGGCTAGTAAAAGTGGTTTTATCTTGATCTTGAGGTGCAATTTTGATCTGGTTATACCCACTAAAACCATCTAAAAATGAGAAAAATTTCTTCCCTGACAAATTACCTAACACCTGATCAATGAATGGTAATGGAAAGTGATATTTTTTAGTAGCTTTATTTAAGGCTCTATAATCCACACATACTCTCCATTTCCCATTTTTCTTACGAACTATTGCCAACGGGGAAACCCATTCACTATCTGATATAGGATATATAAACCCTTCATTGAGAAATTTTTGAAGTTCTTCTTTGAGGATTTCAATTAAATTAAGGTTCATTCGTCGTTGAGATTGGCAGATTGGTCGACAATCTTCCTTAATATATATTCGATGAGTACATAATTCAGGAGAGATTCCTTTCATATCTGTGTAATCCCATGCAAATGCTTCTTTATTTTCCAGAAGTAACTTCATTAATTGTTGTGTTTCAACATTTGTCAGGTTGGGGTTTATATTTAGTGTTTTTCCAGGTTCAATTTCCACTGGTATGCTTTTAGAAGAGATGGTGGCAGATGTTTGAAGTGGGTTTTCCGGGTTAAGGTTTTCTTGATTATCAGACCCCAACAATGCAGCTAGTAGGTTATGAGTTTCTGGAGTCACAGAGGAGGGTTCGCAAATAAATTTATTAATTACTTCATCCTCGGTGGAGTATTTAAGGCTTAGAGCTTGTCCGACAGTCAAAATGGGTTGAGTAAGTTGATCGTCAAAGTCTACCCATATAGAATTATCATTATTAATCAGGGGTGTAGCCTGAGGATAGAGGGTAAGTTGCTTAGTTTCGTAACCATTGGAAATTGTCATTGAAATTGATCTATAGTTGATAAAAGAATCTAATGTGGCTAACCAAGGCCTACCCAAAATTAGAGGGTGGCCCCCCAACTTTGTTTTAGGTTGTAGTACCACAAAGTCAGCTGGATAATTCCAGGATTCTACTGAGATAATGAGGTCTTCAATGACTCCTTCTGGTTTAATTGTAGATCGGTCAGCTAGTTCTAGGATAGTTGGGGTGTCTCTGACTTCATTTTGTAGTTGTAGAAGTTGTAAGGTTTCCAGAGTCATGATATTAATAGCGGCACCTAAGTCTATCAGGACTCGAGGGATTATTGTTTTTCCAATTTGTACTGAGACGGTAGGGTGGCCAGGATCACCATATTTAACTGGGGGAACTTTACCTGACATTCGTGCAGACAAGTCTCCCATGACATGGACTGTAAGGGGATCCTTAATTTTCCTACCAGGCTTTTTAACACAAATGTCTCGCATCGTCCTGGCATAGATTGGTACGTCTCGGAGTGCTTGTAGTAGAGGAATTTTGACATACAAAATTTGTAATTCCCCTAGAAGATTGAAAGCTGGTGGCTCAGGCGTTTTAGTCAAAGCTAAATGCTCAGGAAATGGTGGTTTTGTTGTTTCAGCAGCATTGTTAGAGGATGATTGTACCTCTTCAGGTACATCATACTTTTTTGTTTCCTCTTTATCAAAAGAGGTAACATCAACTATGGTAGGTTCCACTATTCTCCCAGATCGTAAATGAATATCGTTGCATTGCGCCGGGAGAAGAGAAAATGTTGGCTAGTTATGAATATCAATGCACTGCACAACTTTATTATTGGGGTTAGGGTTAGGTTGTACAGGTAGCTGGGGTCTCATCATTTGATTGTTCGGTGGAGTACCTACTGGTAAGGAGAGTGGTTGCAGGAATTGCGATTGAGGTAATTGATTTGGGAAGGGGGGTTGTTGTCCTCTCCAATTTTGATTCCATTGGTTCTGATATGGTTGTTGTTGTTGTGGAGGCCAAGGAGTCCACATTGATGGATCAACAAAGGGTGGGTTATTTTGTTGCATGGGTGGGTAATTCATTTGATTTGGGTATTGCATTTGATTATAGGGAGGGTAACTCATTTGATTGAAAGAAGGATAATTATTCTAATGATTAGAAGATGTAAATGGCATGCTATGATTCATACCTTGTCCCCATGGTTGTCATTTCCTTCTCTGTGTCAACAGATAGACAGCTTCAGCTTCTTCGTCCATTGGTTGTAATGCTACCTTGATCCCTGGTAAAGATGGACATTGTTGAGTTTCATGATCTTTATCACAGATGGTGCAGATTGGCTTTTTGTCCAATGGACATTCCCTTCATGGGTTCTTGTCTCTGCATTGAGAACAAAAGATGGATAGGGTTGCTTCTGCTTCTGCTTGCTTCTTTTGAATCTGCAGGGTATCAATTTGTGAGGCAAAAGAGCTTAACATTTCAGTTTTAAAACCTTCAAGTAAATTACCTATCTCGGCTCTTGTTGCTCCCCCACTAGCTGATTTTTGGACTCTTGAAAATGTGGTGTCCCTGCCATTTCATCTATTTCTTGAAGCTCCTCTTGAACATCTTTTGCATAAATTAACAATTTCATCTTATGATTCCTTAGATATGTCCCCTTTTCCAAGCATATTCAGCATATCTAGACAGTCATCCCTTACTCCTTTTAATAATATAGTTTTGAGGATATCTTTACTTACATTGGGGTGACTGGATCTTTGTAGATTATACTGGAGCCTTTCTACAAAGTCCTCCAGATTTTCATCCTCTTTTTGGATCATCTTAAATAGCTCCTCCCTCTTTTCTCTCGTTTGGCAATAGTCCTGGTATTTATTCATGAATTTCTGTTTCATTTGGTCCCATGTTGTGATTACATGGCCTCCAAGACTCATAAACCATATTAGTGCATTTCCTTTTAGTGTTGCTGGAAATAGCTTTAATTTTTGAGCATTGTAAACGTAATCATAACTTCTGCATAATATGTCAAACTCAAAAAGGAATTCATCAGGATCTTCTGAAGACAAACCATGAAAATTAGGTAGTGCTGAGAGTGGAATGTTCTTCATGGGGGTTACCCCTCTAGGAAGATCACCAATAGGAAATCCTAATGTAGAGAAAGAGTTTTCATCATTTACCTCTCCTTCAAGACTTGCCTGTTCTTTGTGATGCAATTCTTCATTGTACTCATCCATGTTTTCTTTTGTCTGCTCCCCTGCTATGCTTGCTCTGTCCTCAATGTTTCCTGCTAGTTTCTGGACTGTCTCAGGACTCCAAACTTCTTTCCCTATTTCAAAGTTTGCTTGAAATGAAGGCTGGGATTTTTGTTTCCGAAGGTTTGGTCGTTGAGCAGCATATTCAGAATTTGATATAATCTCGTCAATGTAAGTCTTTCTTCCTCCTTTTCCTCTTCCCATGCCACCTGTAGGGTCAGTGTATTTGGGGTCTCCTCTTCCTCTCATGCAATCTTTGTATCTGAAAAATCATAAGTGATTTTGAAATCTATAATTACATTCCCCGACAACGACGCCAAAATGTTGGTCACTATAATTGCTTATTTAATCTAAACAATCAAGTGCTACATAAATTGTCAACCCAGGGAAGTCTGTTTATTTCAAAGGTAACCACGCACTATATATGCTCAATTTCAAAAGCAACCTAGAGTTGTAGTAAAGGAAACTATATTAATCACACTTGCCTTGAATGAACTGAAGTTCTAACTTGAATTAAAGAAAAGCAATCTACCTATTGTAGAGCTCAAAGTTTAAAGAAATGATTAATTGAAGAATCCTGGATTACATTAAAATAACAACAAGATACTGCAACAGAAAAGACCAACTATTCTGTAACCAGAGAACATGACCCTATTCCCAAAGCAGGAAACTTCAGCACCTTGTTTCACACTTTCATGAACTCATTAATGCATTGAAGGCTAACTATTTCTAACATAGAACAGGACCCTAATTCCTTCCCAAAGAAGGAACCTTCAGCACCAGTCTCTGACTAGCACACTCATGAAAATAATTGAAGGCTAACTATTTCTAACAGAGAATAAGACCCTAATTCCTTCCCAAAGCAGGAACCTTCAGCACCAGTCTCTGATTAGCACACTCATGAAAATAATTGAAGGCTAACTATTTCTAACAGAGAACAGGACCCTAATTCCTTCCCAAAGCAGGAACCTTCAGCACCAGTCTCTGATTAGCAAGATTTCGTAAATTCATCACACATAATTGCTAACTAAAATGATTAATAGTTACCCAAGCATGAACCACGTGAAAACAATGTAACGTTCTGTAAAGCAGAGTTCTTGGCAGGACAGAGTTCAGTAGTGTTTCAGCAAATCAGAGTTCATTAAAGTAGTGTCTCAGTAAAACAAAAATTAATCAAGGCATAAACAAAAATCACACTAACACACTATAAAACTAACGGGTGAATCTTGTGAAGAAGGTGGGCCCTCCCTTCTCACAAGATTCCTCTGCAAAAAAAAGGCTAGAGAGAAATGCTCAGAACAGTCTTTTATTCATCTATCAATGTATCATATTACAATCTGAAAATGAAGTACGTCTTTCTCTGTAAGACCTTCTTAGTACCCAAAAACTGGAGATCCTCTCGAATGGTGATTTCTCTTATTTAAAGAGGAGACTCCCTTCGATACAATTGATCAATAAATTACAGGTGTATATCTGAGTCCTATTCTTAGTCAGATTGACTTTCTAAACCGGAATAGGATAGCCTAGTCTCCCGCAACAGAATGCTATTACGAGTGTTGAGTGAGGTGTTGCTGTTACGGCTGGAGTAACAACTCTTTCTTGTTACTGCTGTTGTATGTTGTTTCGGCATCGCAAATCGCGGGCTGTTTCAGCCACGGGATTTGTGTTCTGACTGTTTCATCACTTCTCAGGCAGCAGCGATGGTTGATGCTTGGCTCACGGTGTAACTGTTGTAGTCAATCTATGTGAGTTGTTGTTAACCGCAGACTATGTAATGACTTCCTCTGTATTTCATCATCGTTGACCATGGACTGTGTAATAGCTTCCTCTGTGTTTCAACATCATTGACCATGGACTGTGTAACAACTTCTGTGTTTCAACATCATCGACCATGGACTATGTAACAACTTCTGTGTTTCAGCATCGTCGACCATGGACTGTGTAACAGCTTCTGTGAGTTGTTGTTTCAACAACAAGCCTCAAATGCTAATCTGCAGTTTGAACTGTTTCAGCACTTATACATTTCTAATCAATGGTTAAGTACGAGAGTGATGTAAAATTATATGCAAAACAGATTAAACGTATAGTAAAGAGAAGAGACGTTGTATACCTTTGGAAAGATAGGATAAAGTGATAATATGAGTTTAAATGTGAGTGAACAAGAGTGTAATGGTGGAAAAAAGTATGGGCAAAAAGGTACATTGTGTGGTCCTAACAATGATGAATGGAAAACAACATTCAAGACAAATGAGGGTTTGTATGAATGGCTTGTCATGCCGTTTGGCTTAACAAATGCACCAAGTACCTTTATGAGGTTGATGAATGAAGTCCTGAAGGATTTCATTGGGAAATTTGTCATCGTGTATCTAAATGACATATTGGTTTTCAGCAAGACAAAGGCTGAACATCTGAAGCATTTAGCCATTGTGATGAAGAGATTATAGCAAGAGAAGCTGCTGATAAACATGAAGAAGTCCTCATTCATGAAGACAAAACTCATTTATTTGGGATTTGTTATTTCGGCAAATGAGTTGAGGATGGATCTAGATAAGGTGGAGGTAATCAAGAATTGTCCATCACCGAGAAACATATTTGAGGTGAGGAGTTTTCATGGATTGGCTAGTTTCTATCGAAAATTCATCAGGAATTTCAGTGGGATTAGTGCAACAATGATGGATACAGTGAAGAAAAGACATAAATCTTTTCACTGGACTGAAGAAGCTGAGAAGAGTTTCAATTTGTTGAAACACAAGATTACAGAACAACCACTTCCGGTGTTGCTGGATTTTCAAAAGACATTTCAGGTAAAATGTGATGCAAGCGGGTTTGTGATAGGAGCAGTCTTAAGTCAAGATGACAGACCAATTGCATATTTCAACGAGAAGATGAATGAGGAAAAAGAAAAGTATTCCACATATGACAAGGAATTTTATGCCATCATCCATGCATTGAAGAAATTGAGACATTATTTGATTCCGAAGGAATTTGTTTTATATAGTGATAACCATGCATTGCAGTTTGTGACTCAACAGGAAAAGTTGAATCAGAGGCATGTTAAATGGGTTGAATATATGCAAAATTTCACATTTGTGATAAAACATATTTCTGGTACTGCTAACAAAGTTGTTGATTCTTTGAGCATGAAGTGTTTGTTGTTGCAGGAGTTCAAAGTCCGGACGTTAGGCTTTGATAATATCAGAGACATGTATGCAGATGACCAGGATTTTAAGGGGGCATATGAAGCAGCTAGGAATCCATTTCTCAGAGATAGAAGCCCTTGGACAGACTATATGATCCAAGATGGATTATTGTTCAGAGGCAATCAATTGTGCATTCCAAATTACTCCATAAGGGAGAATGTACTGAAGGAAAAAAACAGTGGAGGATTGGTCGGACACTTCGGTCATGATAAGACATTCACAAAGTTGAGCGAGTCATACTTTTGTCCAGGGATGCGAGCAGAGGTCAAGATATTTGTAGATCGATGCAAAATTTTCCAGCATTCAAAGGGAAGGAAGCAGAATGCGGGTTTTTATCAACCATTGCCCATACCTGAGAAGCCATGGGATGAAATTAGCATGGATTTCATATTGGGATTGCCAAGGACACAAAGAGGATTTGATTCGATCTTTGTGGTAGTGGATAGATTTTCCAAGATGGCACATTTTATCCCATGTCAGAAAACCAGTGATGCGACTCACATCGCAAATTTGTTTTTCAAAGAAATCGTTCGACTTCACGGCTTACCAAAGAGTATTGTTTTGGACAGGGATACAAAGTTCTTAGGGAACTTTTGGAGGACATTATGGAAGAAGATGGGGACTAACTTGTTGTTTAGTTCAGCTTATCATCCTCAGATGGATGGGAAAACATAAGTGGTGAATAGAAGTCTGGGAGACTTGCTGAGGAGCCTGGTGGCGGAGCACCATAGCAGTTGGGAAAATGTATTTCCACAGGCATAGTTTGCTTATAATGACTCAGTGAACAGGATCACAGGCTAGAGTCCATTCTAGATTGTATATGGCATGCAGCCGAGAGGAGTTTCAGAATTGAGAGATTCAGAGCAGACTGCTACTAGGAGCGTTAGTGCAGAAGAATTTGCTGAGGCAATGAAAGAAATTCATAGCCAGGTGAAGGAGAGGTTGCTGAAATCAAGCCAAGAATATAAACGCAGAGCTGATCAACATAGAAAACAACTTCAGTTTGAGGTTGGTGATTTGGTTCTGGCACATCTGAGGAAGCAAAGGTTCCCGAGAGGAACGTACAATAAATTGAAGATGAAGAAAATCGGACCATGCAAGGTCTTGAAGAAAATGGGGCAGAATGCTTATGAGATTGAATTACCGGATGGGATCGGAATTTCTTCGATATTCAACGTCTCAGATTTGTATCCATACAAAGCTGAGGAAGCAGGAACAAGTGATGAACAACCAGAGGTTCAGTGGCAAAAGCAGATGCCAGTTGCAGAGAAGCCACATATGGAGCAGATACTGGATAAACGAGTGGGTAAGAAAACCAGAAGGAAAGAATATTTTGAATATTTGGTCAAGTGGAAGGGCCATCCAGTTGAAGATGCCAGCTGGGAGCCTGAACAAGATATTCTGAAGCATGGACAGACCATGCAGGAGCTCATGGACAGGAGCCCATGAAAATTTTCAAGTGAGGGAGTATGATGCAGGAGCATCCTTCACGTCAAGCGAGCCAGCGCAGAAGACAAAGGAAAGCTGGGCAGACCCAACCAAAATATTTTTGAATTTTCCCTTGAAATTGATGCGCCAAACATAAATGAGATCACTTAATGAAGGCGCCTTGGTAAAATGTAATCAGACCTTGAGCGCCCCGCTCTCGTCTGAAGTAGATGGAGGCATTTATAGCAGTAAATGTAGGTAGATAGAATTTAATATTAGATTAGACAATTTAGAAGAAAGAGGGAAACGGATATAGACACCCTCATTGTGCATTGTAACATAATTCAGGAAGAGTTAGAAGAATCCAGAGCATAGAGAAGAGACGCAGAAAACTGTGCAGAAACACCCATGTATAGTTATTTGGATTAATAGAAGAGTTTAATTCAAATTCATGGAGTTGTGTTTGTTCTCTGTGTATGTATGTTGAACGATATGCTCATGAATAATTACTTCCTATTATGCATTTATTGTTATGCTGTGTATATGATTTCATGTGTTGAGATTGAAGTTTGAGAGGAAGTGGAATGAGTTACAATTGTTTCTCTATTTGAGCAAGGATTCCTACAAGGAGTGCAGTTGAAGTCGTCCGCAAGGAGTGCATTGACAGAAGGCTTGGATAGTCTAACTCTTGTTCTCATTCACCCGGAAGTGAATTCGGGTTATAGGAGCCGTGCAAGGAACGCGTAGGCTAAGGAGAGTCTCAGTCGTGAAACCGAGTGAAGTATTGAAGGAATGCTGCTGCAGGTGTGCGTAGAGTCAAAAGAACTCAACACTGGAGGTGTTTGAAAACTGCTGCAAGGAATGCATGCAAGGACCCTCTTTGAGGTTGAAAGTGTGAGAAAACTTAGGAGGGATAAGACTTTCACGTTCATCGAGGAGAAGCACAGAGAGACTGTGTCGTGGAGTGTTTGAACAGGCTTTGCTAAGTTACGTGCAGGAGGACCAGCTTTCATAAAGAAATACTGGGTTCACTCGTAGAAGATATCCAAGAGGAATATCGACGGTTAGGATCTTGTGGAGGAGATTGGCAAAAATCATGTCAGCCGTTGGATCTACCAAAGAAGCAAGGAGGCTACGCTCGCGTTGGGAGTTCAAGCTCCAGGAGTCGTGAGCTGTTGGATCGTGGATCAGTTACCTGTCAACCGTCAGATCTGACAGTAGCTGCATGAGGGTTACCATTGAGACTCGAAGGATCGGTAGTCCTGTGGTCGAATGGTTTTCGACATTTGAAACCCCGAAACCTCGGGAAGATCGAGATCGTCCATTTGTGGAGACGCATGGTGGATATCGAAGCGTCGGAATTACGTGGACTAGAAGCCGGGGAATCCATCATGAAAATCCCGACGAGTTCAGATCCGTCCATCTGTTGGGACAGGTGGCAGGGGATTGAGAGTTCATCGGCATTTTGGAGTTCCAGAAGACAAGAATCCGTGACCAGGAGAACCCCGAAACGACGAAAGGATCATAGCCATAGGATCTCAAGGAGGACACGTGTCGCATGGTCACCAGATCGGGGTTGTGGTCATCGGAGTTCAGGTAAGTGAAAGTTCACGGTTTTGTAAAGTAGCGAAATCCGAGGGTTGATCTGAACCGTCCATCATTTGGGACGCGTGTCAGAAATCTGAAGAGAGTCGGAAATCGACATATCGGAGATCCTGAGGGAAAGATAATCTTGCAACTTGAAATCGCGAAACGCGATACCCCGACAGGCTAAGGAAATAGTGTGGGCCACGACGGAGTCGGTGACGTGGACGAGTGGCAGCCATCGGAGCCATTGGGAAAAGTCCCGACAAAGGAGTTGTCTATCGGTGTTTGGGTCATCGGGATATCGGGGATTCTGGTGGCAAAGTGTTTATGCACTTTGGTTTCGCGAAGTCTGAAACCTCGACAGGGAGGAAGGTGACACCGTGCGGTTAGCTGTCAGCACGCCGGAAAGGAGGGAAGCGTCATTGTGGGAGCCAGCTGTCCGTATAGCGGCAAAACAGGATTCGGGGAATCGAGAATCCCGTGGGAAAGTGTTTTTCAACATTTGAAACCCCGTAGCCCCGACGAGGGATAAGACTGTGGTCGCGGGGACAACGATCATATTGGCAAAAGCCTATAGCTAGGAAGGCTAACGCGTAAAGGCGCGTCGGGATTCGAGGGATCGTGAATCCTGAGGGTGAGTACAATTTGGCATTAGAAATTCTGAAACCCCGACGAAAGTTATGACTGCGGTCATATAGAAATGGTCACGTGGACCAGGAGCCTATAGCCAGGAGGGCTAACGGGAAGTTGAGAGCATCGGGATTTCGACGCCAAAAACCCCGACGTGGAGGAATATAAGGTTGTGGTCTTGTGGAAAACGGTCGCGTGGGACTAGAGGCTTAGCCTGAGGGCCCAGGCAACAAAGGAGCATATCAGGGATCGGGGATCGACAAACCAAATTGTTTGGACATTGCAAATGACAAAACCCGATAGGAGGAACCCCGATAACAAAAAGGCCAGTGTTGATTTCCCGATAGAACAAAGGGAGATCTCGTGAAGAGGTTTATGTGGGAGGAAAATTTCCCGATAGGGAAATAGAAGAACCTTTCAGTTCTTCGGGCCGAGGAAGGAGGAAAAATATCCTGTGAGAGGATGTGCCTTGGGTGGCATGCCTGCGTCAAATTTTTTACCACAGATACTTGGGTATGTTTTCTCAATGGCATAGAAATTTCATGGTCTGAATCATTATAGAAAAAAAGTTATAGCGAAAATGGTGAGATGACCTGTAAATACCATACCTTAGAAAGAACCATCAAAATAATTTATCATTCCTTTCATTTCGACGTTCTTTTCTTCACCTTCCCTCAGAAATTAGGATTATATATCGTTGGTTACCTCAGACACCTATAGATATTCAATATTCTCAAGTTTAATTAAAATGAGAGAGCCTTGCCTCTTATTTATACTCTCCAAGTAGCTTCCTTAAAAACGTCTTCTAGGTCACTTGGCCCACTTTCCTTATTTTAGGATTAACCCACTTCTAATTTCTCCATTAAATTTATTATTGAAATAATTTATTTTGTATTCAATTTGAATTATAATACACTCATCATTTCACTTTATTATTTATCTTTTAAAATCTATTAAACCACTTTTACTACTTTGACCTTTTGGGGCTTCTAGATGACATATGAGGGTCCTCCAATTTCGTAAGGCCATAACTCTCAAACCATGAGGAGTTACGTGACATTACACATACCACCAGAAATGGAATGACATGTACTATACATATAGAATAGTATTACCTTTAAATATAGCAAAAATCATACTGTTATCTATCAAACAAACTTGGGTCCATTACCCAAACCTGGGTTCTCCAACTTCACATGGTCATAACTCTCTAACCGTGAGAAGTTATGTGACGTTCTACATGCCACCGGAAATGGCATGACAAGGACTATCCATCTAGGATAATTTCCCTGAGAAATTAACTATCCTTCATCTCATTATTCCATAATTAAGCATGAGTTCTCTTACTCCGCAAAGCGTCTTGCCATGAGGGCTTTCACCATAAGGGGACCACTTTGGAGTTCATCCATATTTAATTCTTATCAACCATGAAAAAACAATAATGAGTCATATTTACATCAAACAATCTTGGGTCCATTACCCAAACCTTTGTGCTATAGGGCTTTCTTCAAGGGTTGACATAAATGACAACCAACCTTAATCAACATTACCTGTGGGTGTCTTTGTGGAGGGGGAGATACACCTTGTCATGAATGATATTGTTTCCTAGACCATTCATTTCCTTTTACTCTTAGCTTTATTTCTTTTGATATTTTTCTCTTGTGCTTCAAGGAAATAGTTGAGGGCCACTGTCTTGGCTTGATGACCAGAGGTGACAACGTC
>ML788281.1:187827-255438 GCA_009831015.1 Picea engelmannii | reverse complement strand
GGTCTGCACTGGCGGTATTTATATTTTATTAATTGACCTGCATACATACAAGTACATCAACATGCTCCTGGCCTTCAACACTTAGGCTCCCTGGCCTAACAAAACTCATAAGCCTACAGCTTATTCAAAACTTGGCTCACCAGGCTATAGAACATATTTACAATTCTTTGCATCTAGCATGATCTTGTAACGAGGCTCGGCCTTGGGGACACTACACAAGTGATCAGGAAGTCTTAACAGATGCTTGTTGGGCTGGGTCATATCTATCTGATGGAAAAAATGACAAAATCAAAGCAGTGATAGAGGCTGGTGTTTGTCGTAGACTGGTCAAACTTTGGAACTTTGTGGACACAATGATGTGGGTTTTCTGGATATGTTTTCACCATCCGAGCTTAGGAGTAGATACAAGGACGCTATTCTACCTCCAAAATGGAAGGCATTTCAAACAATTATTTTTCTTGGGTAGGAATATGGTTTGGAGGCATAAAAAAAGATTGATGCCTTTGATTTTGATGGTTGTCTTGTCAGAACTTATGTGAGGAAGGTTGGAGCAGATGCCTGGTCCCTCCACTATTCTTCCATTCCTAAAAAGTTGTTGAGTTACTACAATAAAGGGTGCAAACTGGTGATCTTCACAAATGAGTCGAATATTGATCGGTGGAAAAGTAGTAGGAAAAAGGCAGTAGACTCAAAGCTTGGACGACTAGAAGGATTCATTAAGGAACAAGTAAAGGTGCCAATGCAAGTATTTATATCTTGTGGAATATAAGGAACAAGTGATTCATTCAGGAAACCAAAGTCGGGAATGTGGAGGTTAATGGAGCGACATTTTCATTCTGAAATCGTCATTGACATGGAACATTCTTTTTGTGTTGGAGATGCAGCTGGGAGAATCAACAATCACAATGATGCCGATATTGGTTTTACTAAGGATATTGGTTTGAAGTTTCCTTTCTCTGATGGATTTTTACATACAAGAGCTTGACTATTTTGTGTTATTGTGCTTAATTGATATTTCTTACAAAGTTTCTAGCATGTTCAGTGATGCTATCCCCCAATCAACTGCCGATTTTAAGTCATTCACTACCAATCGTCTTCAGTTTGCAGCTAAGAAAACGGGCTGGGATCCTATTCTAGGTGAGAGTCACTTGAATGCAATGTTAAGAGGGCAGAAATTGGAAGTCTTAGCTTGGTTTGGACATGAAGAAACTAAAGTAGAAGCAATAAGACAATTCAATGCTTTCTTGAATGATAGAAGCACAAAAATTCTACCTGCAGACATCAGAAAGGATGCATACATAGCTGTCATGTAGAATGTCACAACTTCAAATAAATCTAGCTTTGTTGAGCACCTGTTGGAGTGATAAGATGAGAATTTTCCTTCATCAACACATAATTATTTGTCAGAGATCTTTAGGTCGTGATTATAAAATGATGATATCATCACCTATAGAGATCACCTACAACATTATGTGATCACCCAGTATTAAGGAGTCCATTGATTGCAAGCAAGACAATGCAGATTCGAAATAAAGGCTTAATTTCGACAGACACTGCAAAATGTGCTACAAATTCATGTTCTGGAGGTTTCAATGGATCAATGGTTTCCAGGTGTCAAGATGGATCTTTATAGTTTCTAGAAGATTAGTTATGAGCTGGAGGGCCACCTCTCAAAGGGAGAAGTGGTCAAAAAGGACAGTTCATCAGCATAAATGAATGTTAGGGGTGTGGCCAATATTACCCTTGTTTTTAGCATTTTAGTTATCTTCGGTTATCCACATGTTGCCTTTCAATTTTGAGGGCACATGAATCCTATGATAGGGTGGTTATTCGAATGATAGTGCTGTCACTGACAATAGAATATATAAAAAAGACTATTGTAAGTATGATAAAGGGTTAGAATGAGCTAGGGGGAGGGGTATTTTTGACCCAGAGGAATTTAGAGTGGTTATGACTATTTTCTTTTTCCTTTCTCTGTACATTTTTCAGACTTGTGATTCCTTATCAATGGAGATCAATTTGTCCTTTTCATTTCTTGTTTTTCCTCTGTGTACTATTGTTTAATGAGTGACTGATTTACTCTTCTTCTTATTCATACATTGATTGAATGAGGTCTTTGTTATTTGCATTGGTGATGTAGAATTTGTTAATACACATATTTTTACTGTGAGTTGATTGTCTTAAAGTGTTGAAAGTATCTATGACAATTTATATCATTGTTCTCCTTTTTCTTATTATTTTATCAAGCCTATTGTCTGATATGAAATTGCTAAGGCCACTTTTTCTGAAGGATATAGTTGGGAATGTGTACAATAGATGAATTTGATTGTCCTTATGGTCAAATCCCTATGAATTTAAAGCTTATCTTTCAAGATTAAAATTTGAATTCTTTTCATGTTACCAATCTCACCTGATTTACAGTCTAGGGTGACTCTTGGAGTGATACCATAAATGGCACCATTGTCGGGGAATGAAGTGTGAAGCTAGCTTCCTTGGGAGAACGACATAGATCCAAATCTTGATGGTAGACAAGAGAGGGACACATAAATTGACAGTAATTATCTACCTGGTGACTCCACAATCAAATAATCCACTAGGGAGGATCCTGTTGACAAAAATATGACCATACGAAAGGGGATGACCAAGTATAAGCTTATGAGATTTCTCTATGAACTCTTGTTTTTATTTATCAATTCATTTCTCTCTTTCCCTTTACGTATAAAGAGGATTATCATCTACTTTGTCTATTCGAATGATCATAAGCCTTCCTTTATATATCCATCCTTGGAAGAAGAAGACCTGCCTTGTGCCTATGTTGTAGATGTTGATATTGTATCTTCACCTCAACCTATTCATAAGGATGAGCTTTGTATTGAAATCCCTCCTAAATTTGATCACCCTTTTAACCTTGAAGAGGTTGAAACTGATTCAAAGCCTTCTCATATCTCATTACCTTCTGCTATTACTGTTGAACCTTACCATCAGCTTGTTAAACCTCATATTCAACCCACTAGTGTTCAAACTAGAATTATAGACAAGATGTTTAAACCTTTAAGGCTTCCATATCACCTTCATCCTTATCCTATTGATTTATTTGAGTATCTTCCTCGGTTTTCTGGAGAGGATCATGTTACAGGTGCAATAAATTTGGAGGCCTTTGAGAACTTTGTTGACTAGTTTGAGATAGTTCATGATGATGTTACAATAAGGTTGTTCTCCAAATATTTGTTTGGAGATGATGTTGTGTGGTTTAAAGGTTTGTGAGCTGATTCTATTGGTTCTTGGATTGAGTTATGCAATGAAATTTTAAAGTGTTGGGGTGAGAACAAGTCCCTTGATCAATATTTGGATGATTTTAATGCTTTGAAGAGAGGGGGAGAAGAATATTTGGCTGTCTTCAACAAGAGGTTTTACTTTTTTTTATCATAGCATGCCATTGGAAATCCGACCTTTCGAGACTGTTGCCATGGTGTACTGTGAAATGGCTCATCATTAAGATCTTATCCTTGTCCCGAGATAAAGGAAATATTCATCTTTAAGACACTTCTTTGAATATGCTGAAGAAGCTGAAGAGAACATCCGGGCTTGATAGAGGATTCAAGATCAAGCATACTTTGAAAATTTGTCTTCACAAGAGGATCAACAAGACTGTGAGTATGTCTTACATTCAGAACAAGATTCTTCAATATTTGCAGATTTTCCTATGGACAAGGATGCATGTCTAGTTTTTGATCAGTTTTCAAAACATGTTGATAATATTATAACTAATGATTGCATATATAATTACATTTTCCTATCTGATCATCATTAGTGTGATTTAAATCCTGTTGTACCATTATCTTGTGATCATCATGCTGAAAATGAAGAGATTGCAATTGTTGATGATCAAGAGTTGATTTCGAAAGAACAAGAAAATTATCTTTTTGTAAGCAAAAAATAATTTATGGATAAACAATTATTTTCTATGGATCAACATGCTTCTGATCTTGGTTTTAAGGATCCATTTGCAACCTTGTTAGAGGCTTATATTTCAGATTTTCTGAAAATTTCAAATTGAATTATTTCACCGATACTCATGGGTGAGTATGGTTTTCTAAAGGAGTTTATGTTGCGCTACTATATATATGTTATTATTCATTGATTAGTAACATAGATGGGATTATTTCAGTCATCAAGTTACTTGAATCGTTACTGTGGAAATATGCTTTTACTTGACCAAGTTGCAAATTTGGTTAGGGTAGGGTAGCATAGGTAATAAGCTCGCTTCCTAAGCCTTGCTTTCTTTTAGTTTGTAGCGGGTCTTTCAGTTTTCTTAAATAAGCGACAGTTTTTGGCAGTATTTAGAGGTTGGTTACAAAGATGAATCCATAGCCCAATGGATAAGATGACTGGAACTACTAGGTTCTTGGAAGCCTTACAGGGAGGCCTCCATCCTAGTTGGATCTAGTGTTAACACTCGAATGCACACCATTAAAATTTAAAGTTCTTCACCAAATTGATCGTTTTTGCCTAGAATTCCTATGATTTCTGTCTTTTGTCTTTTGATATACATTCCTACAATGGAAAAATCATTATTAAAACTAATTATTATCATGTTTTCATTACTCCTCCTCATATAATAACATTTTCTATATTTTTTAACTAAAAATAAATTGTTTTTTTTTATTAAACATTCTTTTTATCAAACCAAGAGCAGGGCACTTGAAAAAAAAAAAAATTATATGTGAAGAAATAAAGGTTATTTTTTGCCTTTAAAATTTTGTAGGGCTTTCCATTTTGACCAAAACCATTCTTTTTGTCAAACAAAGGGCGGGGGACTTGAAAAATATTTTATATGTGAAGAAATATATGTTCTTTTTGGCCTTTAGATTTTCTAGGGCTTTTCATTTTGACCAAAATAGTGATCCCACATGCCCATTGCTGTCGATCCAAACAGTTGCACCAACACAAATCCCAACACCAAACGCCATGCCCTCGAGGAAGACGATCCTACAAAGTTTCCTTTATGCACAACACGCCTATATATTTTAGAACCATTCGCATTTATAAAAGCAAATATTTTATTTCTACCGTGCAATGTGGGATATCCTTCTCGCATGTAAATACAATTGCAGAGCATAACAACCAGCTGCCGATTGGAGAGGTCCGCGCCTAATGTCCTGTTCGACAGCATTTTCACCAAGTGTCATGGGACGATCCCATGCGGACTTTGCACAATGCATTGGCGCCAAGTGTTGATAGTTAAAATGCGAATAACCCTGTGCATTGTGGATTCTTTCTGCTCGAGATAGATAATACACAGGAGTGCCAAGAAAACGATACAAGTACCCAGGTGTCAAGACAGTTGCCCAATGTAAAAAAGGATGCCATATTGATATCAATTTTAGAGTGGAATCACCAATTTCGAGCATATCAGCCAAGTGTCGAAGTCAGAGCCTAAACGCCCTCTCTAAGAGCGTTGACAACATATATCAAACGAATTGTTAGATGCAATTGGAAAATGGGTTCCAATGTATGATGCTGATGATCTTCGTTTACGCCTCAAGTGGTTTCGTCCATCTTCAAAAGGCCCTTATAGTCATACAACTATACAATGGGAGATTCCACACAGAGCTACTCTGGGGACATGCTGAATTCACCATTTTGGCGCAACAAAGCATATGTTTGGTTCGATCCGACATTCAAAATGTATTTTTGAAAAGACAAAACCAATACTTCCATCTATTGAACGACTTATTCACTCAAGTGATGAGGAAGTATTAACATATGCTTGCTGGGCTTGGTCATATCTATCTGATGGAAAAAATGACAAAATTAAAGCAGTGGTAGATGCTGGTGTTTGTCATAGACTGGTCGAACTTTGGAACTTTGTGGACACAATGATGTGGGTTTTCTGGATATGTTTTCATCATCTGAGATTAGGAGTAGATGCAAGGACACTATTCTACCTTCAAAATGAAAGGAATTTCAAACAATTATTTTTCTTGAGCAGGAAAATGGTTTGGAGGCATCAGAAAATATTTCCGCCTTTGATTTTGATGGTTTTCTTGTCAGAACTTCTGTCAGGAAAGTTGGAGCAGATTCCTGGTCCCTCCACTATTCTTCCACTCCTGAAAATTTGCTGAGTTACTACAATAAAGGGTACAAACTGGTGATATTCACAAATGAGTCGAACATTGATCGGTGGAAAAATAGTAGGAAAAATGCAGTATACTCAAAGCTTGGACAACTAGAAGGATTCATTAAGCGAGTAAAGGTGCCAATGCAGGTATTTGTAGCTTGTGGGATAGAAGGAACATGTGATGCATTCATGAAACCAAATTCAGGAATGTGGAGGTTAATGGAGCGACATTTTAATTCTGAAATTGTCATTGACATGGAACAATCTTTTTATGTTGGGGATGCAGCTAGGAGAATCAACGATCACAGTGATGCTCATATTGGTTTTGCTAAGGATGTTGGTTTGAAGTTTCCTTTCTCTGCTGGATGTTTACAGACAAGAGCTCAACTATTCTGTGCTATCGTGCTTAATTGATATTGCTTACAAAGTTTCTAGCGTGGTCTGTGATGATATCCCCCAATCAACTTCTGATTTTAAGTCATTCACTATCAATCTTCTTCAGTTTGTAGCTGAGAAACTAGGATGGGATCCTATTCCAGATGAGAGTCAATTGAATGCAATGTTAAAAGGGTAGAAATTGGAAGTCTTAGCTCAGTTTGGACATGAAGAAACTAAAGTAGAAGCAAGAAGATGATTCAATTCTTTCTTGAAGGAAAGATGCACAACACTTCTACCTGCGAACATCATAAAGGCTGCATACATAGCTGTCATGCAGAATGTGACAATTTCATATAAATCTGGCTTTGTTGAGCACCTGTTGGAGTGATAAGGTGGGAATTTTCCTTCATCAACACATAATTATTTGTCAGAGATCTTTAGACTGTGATCATAAAATGATGATCACCTATAGAGATTTCCTACATCATTATGTGATCACCCAGTATTAATATTAAGGAGTCCATTGATTGCAAGTAAGACAATGGATATTTGAAATAAATCCTTAATCTTGACAGGCGCTGCAGAATGTGCTACAAATTCATATTCTAGAGGTTTCAATGGATCGATGGTGGTAGGTGTTAAGATTGATCTTGTCAGTTGCAAGAAGATCAATTATGAGCTGGAGGGCCACCTGTCAAAGGGAGAAGCTCTCAGAAAGGACAGTTCATCAACATAAAGGAATGTTAGGGGCGTGGCCAACATTACCCTTTTTTTAGCATTTTAGTTATCTTCTGTTATCCACATGTTGTCTTTCTATTTTGAGGGCACATGAATCCTATGATAGGGTGGTTATTCGAATGATAGTGTTGTCACTGAAAGTAAAAGATATAAAAAGACTATTGTAAGTCTAATAAAGGGTTAGAATGAGCTAGGAGGAAGGGGGATTTTTGACCCAGAGGAATTCAAAGTGATTATGACTATGTTCTTTTTCCTTTCTCAGTAATTTTTTGGACTTGTGATTCCTTATCAATGGAGATCAATTTTTCCTTTTCATTTCTTGTTTTTCCTCTGTGTACTATTGTTTAATGAGTGACTAATTTACTCTTCTTTTTATTCATACAATTATTGAATGAGGCATTTTTTCTTTGCATTGGTGATGTAGAATTTGTTGATACACATATTTTTACTGTGAGTTGACTGCCTTAGAGTGCTAGACGTATCTATGACAATTTAGATCATAGTTTTCCTTTTTCTCATTCTTTTATCAAGCCTATTGTCTGATTTGAAGTTGTTAAGGCCACGTTTGCTGAAGGATATAGTTGGGAGTGTGTACAATAGATGAATTTGATTATCCTTATGTTCAAATCCCCGTGACTTTAAATCTTATCTTTCAAGATTACAATTTGAATTCTTTGCATGTTACCAAGCTCATGTGATTTACAGTCTAGGGTGACTCTTGGAGTGATAACAGATGAAAAATTCCTACCTATTATAACTTACCTATACTTACCATTGAAATCAAGTCTTTGCCCCATGATGGGGTTTGAGGAGGCATCCACTAACTGGTAATAGACGTTTCCTCCCTTCAAGCATAGATAAATAGTAGGCATCGTTGACTGACTTCGTTCTGATTCTGAAGGGTCCAAGATAAAATTGTTGTAAATTCTAACCTTGTACAATATCTACTGCAAAAAGATATTTAGAAAAAGAACATAAAAGATACAATGACAATACAAACATTACACAGAGATTTTTCCCTCGGAAACCCAAATCAGGAAAACCAACATATTCTATATTATTCATCGTGTTACAATGTTTACAATACAAAATACATATAGGAGCCAACAACATCCAAAACCCTAACCCAATGACCTGGATTAGTCCAAAACCCTAATTCCTTAACCGGAAATAGAAAAACCATCGGCAAAGAAACCATGTGCCGAAAAACCACCTAAATATAATGCGGTCCCAAAAATGTTGTCCCGATGCAATTTTTTTTCTTTCGGGGGCGCTGCCCCTGAACCCCCACACGGGGGGCTCCATCCCCCTGCACCCCTCGAGAGGGGGCCTAGAGGCCCCCCTCTAACCCCCCATGCACGCCCAATGCATACGCTGAAACACTACTACTCGTGCAAAGAATATAACACATACCCAAACAATTGTGCATTCCATTTAACATTGTTAGGCTCACCCTTTTTAGTTTCTGACCACATCCATACTATGTCTCCCTCTTGATATTCTTTTTCTTCAAAATTCATTGTTCCCTATATCACCTAGGTGTATTGTCTCGAGGGAGGAGAGTGGGATTCAGCTGCAAGGACTTCTTTTTGGCTTGGTTTAATCAATATATCATTATCCCCTTTCTTTAGTAACTTGAGAGAACCAACCTCTTTGTCCTTATATTTATCTAAGAGTTGTTGATACTCTTGTTTCTTTGGCCATTGTATCTCGTCAAAATCCTCCTCTGTGGTGAAAGGCAAATCCTTTGGAGAAAACGTAGGAAGGATTTCCTTAATTGGTTCATGTGTTTCACTGATCTTAGTATCATTGTAAATGTATTGTACATGATACTTGGTCATTGGCATATTCGGAAGGCGTGGAATTGTCCCATCTTTCATAGGAACGTTGATATAAGTTAAATCCATCTCTAATATGCCACCCAAAATTGCAAATAACTTCATGGACAAAAGCATGCTCCATACATCAGGGACATCTACCACCATGACATCCATATGAATAACTCTCTTAATATATTTACCAAGGTGTACTTCAACGTTCTCAACTACCCTATGAGTAGGTATGGCCCTGGATTCAAAACTTCACACATTTCTATAAGGCTGTGTAGCCGTTAGGCCTAGTTTCTCCATAAATTTCAAAGACATCATGTTGGCACCTGCTCCCGAGTCAAGCATACAATTGTTGAGACATTTGTTATTAACTAGAAATGACATAAAGAAAGGTGGGTGCCCATCGTATTGAACCCTGAAATGATATGCTTGTAACATAATATGAGGGTCTATTGGCTCATCCAACACATTGAAAAACTTTTTAAACCTTTCTTTCATGGATGGAACCTTGATAATTTCCTTCAACGGGATGGTTACATGCATTTTGGCTAATGCACCTTTGAAGTCAAAATTTAGGTCAACCTTGTTATCCTTAGAAGAGGTATTAGGAAGGAGTATGTTCATAGGTGGAGGTTTTGGTTGTGAAGCTATAGGTCTGATAGAGGGAGGTTCGTTAATTCATTTTTTCCTCATATATATTTGGAATTCTTGTTTTTTCAACTTCTCTCTTGACTATTGATCAAGGCTATTTATTACCTCCATCCTAGCTTTCCTAGTTGCTTCTTTTATGCCTTCTTCATGTTCTTCAGGTGTGATATTAAGGCAATATTGTGTCTCTTCAATGGTATGGTTGATAACGTTGACTTGATCATGTTCACCATTATTCAAATGGCATTCATGATCCCAATGTGATTCTCTACATTGAAAACACCATCGATTCTCCTCTACCATGTTTGTGGGGGATAAGGTGTTAGGGACATCTTGATCATTCTTGGGCTTGAAACCTTGAATGCCCCTTTGGAATTTCCACTTATAAGGAGGTCTAGGAGCTTGTTGTTGGGCTCTTTCTAGGTTGACAATATTATTCATCATTAACTCTTGGGATTTTACCATGCCATCTACAGTCAATTGTAGCTTTGCCAAGCTAGTGCCAATATCTTAGGCAACCTCAACATTGTGAGCAACTTTGGGTCTAGCATCCATATTGACTCTTGGGGAAGATAAAGGTTCTACTTTGAATGATTATAGGTTATTTTAAATCTTCATATCCATCTCATCGACTTATTGGATTGTCTTAGGAGCTTTTCCTTTGATAAGGAAACCCATTTTTCCTGTAAAGGCCTTGATGTAAAGAAATAGAAGAAAGTTGTTTGAAGGGTGGTGGCTTGCTGGGATCTGTTGTACTGCCTCTCAAATTTATCATGAAATTCCCTAACAGTTTCATTCTCAACTTTTATGATGTTGTTAAGCCTTGTTATTAACATGTTGGGGTCTTCCTTGACACTCCATCTTTTGAGGAATTCTTCCTCTAATTTATCCATAGATGTAATACTAGCATCATGAAGACCATTATACCATCTTCTAGTGATATCATAGAGGGTAGAAGAAAACAACTACATTGCCAAGTTTTCAGCATCATCACTTATGGGATGATGTTGGAAAAAGGCCCAGAAATTGCTCATATGGTCCTCAACATTGACTACATAATTACCAATGAACTTAGGAAACCATTTATCATACCTAGGGGGCATTTTCTGAGGGTATCATGGAATTCCTGTCATGTCTAACCGCTTAAAAAGTTTGGATCACCATTGATTTTGGTTATTTACTTGATTTGGATTATGGGTCTGAGTTTGAGAGTTAGACATTGTGTTGAAGGGAATATTACCTCCAAACAATGATTTTACTACAAGAGATTTTTAGGGAGGATTTATTTTGTAGGATTTCAAAGGATTGGTATATCTCCTTGGACTTTGTGGAATCGCTAGATAATATTTTTTAACATCACCAAAGGGATGAGGGAATCACCTTCAGTGGAGTCTCCAGGTAAGCTTTGTGAAATGAAGGATTTGTATAAAGGCTTACCGAAAAATGTCGTTCGAGGAAAGATTGACTCGATGTTCCAGGACAATGGCACCAAAAGTATTATCGCACAATCTATACTTGCCCAAATCCTAAAGGAACTTAGGCTTAGATTGAGATAACACGTAGGTGGCCCTATCATTGTCACCCCAATAGGGTACCTCTTTCTCTTTAGGAAGAGGAAAACTTGACTCCAAGGGAGACGTCCTAGGACCTAGTTGGTTGATGAAAGGAATGAAGACAAGGTGAAAACCCACCCCTCTCTCTAGGTCACTCAATGAAAGAAGTCACTTGGGTAAAGTTTAAAGGGACAAGGGAAAGTAAAAGTGGGTTTGTACCTTCCCTTTACTAATGAAACATCAATGATATAAATGATTTTAATGAATGACCTCTTAGAAAAATTATGTGCTGCTAGAGCAAGTTATATACAATAAAGATGAGATTATAGTAGCAACAATGTATCTTGAAAATTGCAAGTTATGATGACAATGAAAGATATAAAAGGCATTGCAAACTTGATAATACTTTGTCACTCACGATTTTCAATATTAATACAAGTCAATAAATGGTTGTCCAAACATTTATAACAACATTAATTAATGATGATGACAACAATAGAAACCACTTCATAAAAGTACTTTTATAAAGCAATAAGACAACTACTTCAATATCCAATGATGATAATTTTCTTAGTACAAATGCTCAATGGTTTTATGGATGATTTTAGGGCTATTAGGGGCTGCAACAATGGTTGTAACAACATCTATGACAAAAGTAACAACTTCAGAATTTGTACTTTAGAAAGGTATCAAAGGGAAGACTAGAACATAGGATGATGACACCTATGTTAGTGCAAATTTCTGGGTAGGTTATCTTAGTTAGTGTGCTTGTTAGGGCTGCAAAATAATTGTTGTATCAACAATAAGATTTAGGAGTTAGAAATCTAGGAAAGTCTAGTGGATTAGGTTAGTTTAGTAAGGTATCAAGTAGAAGAAGATGTTTGAAGCTTTGTCAAAGAGTTGAGGTAAGAAACTAGTGCCTTCTAGGGTGATGGGGTCAAAGTTGGTGACTTCTTCTAAGGATGATAATTGATGATAATACACACAAGTCTAAGAGGGAAAAATCCTAGGAGGAGTAGCAACTTAAGTCCTCCTATATTTTGACCTCTATAAACAAAGTGATAGGGTGTAGGCAATTCTAGGCCCTAGTGCCTTGCTCTCCTTAGCCTTTTTATGGAGTAAAACTTATGCAACAATAACCAAATGAAAACCTGTAGAGTGATAGCACTTTAGGATTCTAGGGTTTCACTAGTTACTAGATCAATTTAGTGAAAACTTGGAAAATAAAAAGTAAGAAAGTAACAACTTAAGTTTCTTACTTCAAGAATTAATACACCATGCAATTTCATAATATTGTATGAGCAAATAAAACCATACAATAAACCATTCAATAGATGACAAAATGTAGATTCTACTTACTTGCACCAAGAATAATCATGAATATACCATGCAACATCACAATAAAACTTCAAACATTGATCCAAGTTGCAAAGATAAGCCTTAAACAAGAGTAGCGCCTCACTATTTCAGCCAATAACCCCAATAGGGCGCAAATTTCAGACTTCATGTCCTTGAATGATAGGTGATGATCAAAATGAATGTCACTTTATTTTTTATTTATAAACAATTTGACCTTTAATTAATTTCAGTTCATAATTGTAAAGTTTTCAGACCCCAACCCAATTTCAGTGTCGCTGATTTTTTAGCCAATGTTTAATGCCCAAACCCAGATTTATAACAGCTAATTAAACTCAACAGAAAATAATTTTTCAGAATTGAAACATGAGGATTTTGAACATCGTTTATAACGCATAAATAAAATTTCAGCAGCACATAAACTTAGAAAAATATTAACATAGAGATTTTCGGTCTAACAACGACCTTGGAAAAATCCACAAGGAGACAACCAGTGAGAGAGAGATTTTATTATTTATGGGCTTCTTGGAAATTCTTTTACAACATATTCATCTTCAGAAAAATAACACAAACTTATCTCAACCTTCTTACTCTGCAAAGAATCCTTCTGAAATGTCCGATGAAGCTCCTCAATTTATGTCCCGAAAATCTGTACAGTATATTGTTGTACCAACAATAAATGCTATATGGACTGTCTAGAATTTTGTGCCAAAATTCTGCCAAAACTGTATGGAAAAACCCAACAGTACAATGCCTAGAAAACCAAGTCAATACCCTCGAAAGGTGTGCCCAAAATTAATGGACAGTATGACCCTCGGTTTCTGTGTAGGTCCGTATGGAATGTACAAATTTTCTCTCTTAGAAAAATGTGCCCAACACTCTCCTCAAAATATGTGCCAATAAATGTTGTACGAAAGCCTTTGAATGCGTGCTAATACACTTGGAAAATTCTGCTACTGTCCTCCTCAAAATTTGTGCACATTTATGGCTGTACAAAACTCCATCAAATCCATACTATATAGATTATTTTCTCTGCTATCTGCTGCTTTGAAACCCGTGCCTGTTATCTACCTTGAAACTCATGCCCTATCTCTGCATATGTTGCCTCTCTCTTGTTCTCTTTCTCTCCAAAAAATAAATGAACACCAACCCTATCTAGGGTGCGCCCTCCTACCCTAATCGACCTCATGGTGGTAGGTGAAGAGTTTCACATCCAATGGTTGAGATTGGATTAGATGGGTGGTTGAGATTGAGTGTCTCTTCACTCACCCCCTCACTAAAGTCATAAAGTCACCTTTCAATTTTCATCTCTCAAATTAAATAACTAGGGTCCACATTAGGCACTTTCTCACCCCTTAGGCACCTAGGTTATGATAAACACTTTCCTAGGTACTTTTTTAATTAAATTTTTAACACTCCCTCTTACCGAGGAAAGTGTTACTCACCACTCTAAGATTGTCCCTAAAAAATACAAACTTTCCTCTGCCCAATGCTTTGGTGAGTATGTATGCAACCTGCTCATATATAGATATGTACTGTAGCTCCACAGATCCTCTCTGAACATAGTCACAGATGAAGTGATAACGAATCTCGATATGTTTAGACCTGTCATGAAAAATGAGATTCTTGTTGGACCTCGACCAAGTTTTGAGGAATACTTGGTCATAGTTGACCGTTTGGTACTTCGACTGCCTATCGAAGATGGAGCGCATGGCAAAGTGGAGATCATGGGATCTCTCTACTTTTTGTGGAACCTTTTTGGGTTTTTTGGGAATATTGTAATGAGAAAGGGATGTCGGCCCTTGTTTAGGCATTTTTCTATGTATAAATAGAGGTCTAGGCCATGTAAGAAAGGAGACCTTGTCTTGTCGATGGCTTAGTGAATGCGTTGGATCTATGTGATCAGAAGTCTGTGTGGCTGTAAGAGCTCTGTGCATGCTGTAATAGTGCTGAGTGCATAGAAGTGTGAGAAGGCTTAGTGCTTGGATCTACCCAGGGAAAGAGGATCTAGCGAGCTGCGCAGATCTCTTGTCCTATGCGGGGCAAGGGTCATTGAAGCTCCGTATTGTAATTGCTTGACCAAGATAATATAAAGAAGACTTTGTGGACATATCCCCAGGGTGGGGGTGAACCACGGTAACTCTGTGTATTGTGCTGATGTGTTTGTCTCTCTCTTGCTAAGTGCTCTAATATGTTTAGATAGATATATTGATGCGTTGTGCTTATGAGATATGAATGCATGCTAGATATGATACATAAGATGCTAAGTTCTTAATCTATTGAGTATAACCTGTTTATCATTGCTAAGTGTTAGATATGAGTAATTACTACGGTGCTTTGTGCTTTCCACGAAGTGTATTAATGAATGTATGTTAGGAAATAACTGATGCTAAGTGCATTGTAAGAGAGAGAATCACAGATTTGTGTCCCAACTAAGGTTGCAGACACCTGAGTCCTGCAACCACCCCTGCCTCTACCTCGGGTGAGACTTCATCTGCTTCATAGGTGTTGCCGAAAGGGTCGGTATTTAGGGCTTTGTTGGTGCACTCTTGAGCGTTGAACCCTGGGTCTGCCCCTGTGCCAACAAATGGTTCCGTTTCCGGGACTTGGAACTGTGATTGCTGGGAACTGAAGAAGAAGAAGCTTTGTACGAAATAAGCTCTGTGCGTAGATCTGTTTCCCTAGTGCACAGTGTTCTGTTTGACCTGTGAATCTTTTTAACAAGAAAGAAAGGTTAGATATGAAAAAGAGAGGTTATATTTGAAGAAAAAGAAGTCAGATCTACGAAGAAAGAGGTCAGATCTGCAATAAAAAGGTAAGATCTGTAAGATTTGTGCTTTGATAAAGGTAAGAATAGTTAAAAGTCTTAGATCTGGAAGCTTTATGCTCTGTAGAAGTAAGATAAGTGAATTTTTTTGTTTCTAAAGCATGTATCTAGGTATGTTTGATATATTCTATCCTAGCTTCAAAACTAGGGCATTAATAGATGAAAGAAAGTTTGATATGAATAGATTTGATAAGTATAGTGATAGATATGTTATACTTATGCATAGAAAGAATTTTGGGACTAACCAATGGATGCAGGATCCTAGAAATAAATTTTTGTAGGCTAACCGTTATGATCCTAGCACACAATACATGCAAAGTTGGGGATCATTGAAGAGAAAGAGAGGATTAACTCTTTGTTACAATTGCAAAAGGCCCAGACATCTTGCTAAGGAATGCCCTGGGCGAAGACCCAGTTGTCTTTGTTGTAAGGCTATGGACCATGAAGTACTAGATTTCCCTAGAATGATTGCTAGACTTGGAATGTTGAATATAGAGCAAGCGGGAGATCAAGAGACCAAGATTATAGCAGAAACCCAGAAAGAATCAGAAAAGATATTGCTATAGATGAGAGATACCTTGAATGACCACCGACATGTTAGGCTATCAGAGATCTTCAAGAAGAAAGAATAGATTGAAGTGAGAATAGGAGACTTCGACATTGACTGTGTTTTGGATGAAGAAACACATGTGAACATTATGAAAAAAGGAACCTGGAAAGATATAGGAAGACCTGACATGACCCCTTCATTAGGAGGAGTAGGGTTATTGAGAGGAAAGCTAGTAAACCTATGTGGAAAGCTCACTCAGAAATCTATGAATGCTCATGGAGCTTTGACATAAGAAGATTTTGAGATTGTTAAGTTCGTGGAGGATAGCGCCCCGTTTACTATGTTACTTGGTAAACCTTGGATTGAGAAAGATCAAGCCAGAAAACAGGAAGCATAAAAGGACCTAGAACAACAGAGACAAGAGTTAAGAGACTTCCTGACTAGAAGGATCACACAGTTGATTGAAGAACGGGAGAACATATCAAGGGTTCTTGACCCTAGGAACTTGGATGATGAAGTTGATAGAATGCTAGAAGAACCACAGAGGACCAAAAAATATGTTGGACAAGTAATACTCATGGATCTGAAGAAAGAATCTCAGCACTGGGAAGTTACCATGCCGAGAGAAGAAAAGAATCGGAATGAAAAAAGGATGACCGAGACGAAGCTCACTGGGAAGAAGGCTAGAAAAATCATGAAGAAGAAAGCGAAGTTGGAGAAATTACAGAATGTTCCAGAGGAAACCCCATAGAAGGAAAACATGCAGAATTTGAGCTTCGCCGAGATAGCAGAACAAGGACATATGGCACTTCGCCATGTCGAAGTAATATAGCCGTTAGAAGACGATATACCCATTCTGCTGATGGCCCGAACGACTTGAAAGAAAGTTATGACCTATTACCTGACCATTAGACTACGCCATAATGGACATATCAAGAGTTAATGGACCCTCCTATTCGTTGCAAGCAGTGCGTTACAACTTTACTTACTTATTCCATTGCGCCATGCCCGGAAGACGAAGAGATTACCAAGGAATGGTCGGAGGACCTCCTCGTTGCAACATATCCAGCGGATATTTCAGATATCAACAACCCATAAGTTGTGCAAGACACACCTGGGCCCAGTAATACGCAGAAGACAAAGAAGACAAAGGAGACGAAGAAAACTGAAGAGGTTCAAGATGTGGATAGCCGCTCTGTAAAGAAAGCTTTCGTCACACTAGATGGAGAAGGTAACAAAGAATACCTAGAAGAAGTTGAACAACAACCATAAGATGAAGTCGAAGTTCTAAAGAAAAGAAAAGGGTCACCTTCAAAGTCTTCCGCTAAGAATAAAGTCAAAGCGATCATGACCAATATGAAGACCATGCTCAATCTAGATGACTTCAACTTTCTCCTCACGAATTTGAATGAAGCTATAGAAGAGATCACAGAAAAGCAGGAGGCCAAGCAACAAACGATGTATGATAGAATCAAAGTTGAGCTCCAATGAGTACAACGATCCCTCCAGTCTAACCACGTAGTCTCCACTGTGCCTATGCCAAAAGGAACACATGAAGCAGGAGATGAGTCGGTTCAACTTCCCAGGATTGTCGACCTAGTCGAAGTACGCCTTCGAAAAGCAGAAGAAGTAACAACGCAGGCCACCCAAGCCCTAAATCACGCACACGAGGAAATCATAGAGAAACGACAAGCTGCACAACAAGAGAAGGAGGACATCCAAGAGAAGTTTGATAAAGAACGCGCAAAGATCCAAAAGGAGAAGGAGGAACTTCTCGCGAAGCAAATTGGGATTGAAGAAGCAGTCAAAAAATCATTTCACTCTGTGACTGGCTTAGAACATAAGGCAGAAGAACCCATAGTATGCCAAGTAATGAAGCTTGCTGAATTCATTCAACAACTGCAACAAAGAGTAGTAGAACTAGAGCTCCAAGCTATATCAATTACTCCACAAGAAGAACGTGACCAACGAGAAGTGAATGCTCGAAGTACAATAGAAAGGATTAAGGCACTCACTGAAGAATGTAAGCAATTAAGTAGTAGAAGTGCGTAGATACATGAGAACCTATCCGAGAACCCTGAATTGCATAAATTGGAGTCACATGTCTAGGAGGTGAAGTACCAAGCCGAGAAGTTACAGGTACAACTGAAGGCCCTACCGACCATAGAGAAAATGAAGAGATCCCACAGACACCGTGTTGTGTAGCAGTAGATTCAAATGATCCAGAGCAAGTTCATGGAAGTGACACAACAACTTCAACCTTTGCAGGATAGGGCATGTCAACTATTCTTAGAGATTGAGAGCCAAGGGATAGACCTGGAACAGGTCGTGAACACAACAGAGCAATGCTTAGAAGGACCAGTTATTAACGCACTCATTCAGGATTTTGCCGAGAAAGAAGCAGTAGCAAAGAAACAGGTTGAAGCAGCTCGAGAGAAGCTTGAGGCCTTCGAGGCAGAGTTACCCAGAGAAGAGTGACTTGGGACGAGTCATAGGTGAGTGTTGGGGGCCTGTTGGCCCTCGACCAAGTTTTGAGGAATACTTGGTCATAGTTGACCATTTGGTACTTCGACTGTCTATCGAAGATGGAGCACATGGCAAAGCGGAGATCACGGGATCTTGCCACTTTTTGTTTTTTTTGGGAATATTGTAATGAGAAAGGGATGTCTGCCCTTGTTGAGGCCTTTTTCTATGTATACATAGAGGTCTAGGCCATGTAAGAAAGGAGGCCCTGTCTAGTCGATGGCTTAGTGCATAAGTTGGATCTATGTGATCAGAAGTTTGTGTGACTGTAAGAGCTTTGTGCATGCTGTAATAGTGTTGAGTGCACAAAAGTGTGAGAAGGCTTAGTGCTTGGATCTACCCGGGGAAAGAGGATCTAGAGAGCTGCTCATATCTCTTGTCCTATGTGGGGTAAGGGTCATTGAAGCTCCGTGCTATAACTGCTTGACCAAGATAATATAAAGAAGACTTTGTGGACATAGCCCCAGGGTGGGGGTGAACCACGGTAACTTTGTGTACTATGCTAATGTGTTTGTCTCTCTCTTGCTAAGTAATCTAATATGTTTAGATAGATTTATTGATTCTTTGTTCTTATGAGATATGAATGCATGCTAGATATGATACATAAGATTCTAAGTGCTTAATCTATTGAGTATAACCTGTTTATCATTGCTAAGTGCTAGATCTGAGTAATTACTACGGTGCTCTGTGCTTTCCGTGAAGTGTATTAATGAATGTATGTTAGGAAATAACTGATGCTAAGTTCGTTGTAAGCAAGAGAATCATAAATCCATGTCCCAACTAAGGTTGCAGACACCTAAGTCCTGCAACCACCCCTGCCTCTACCTCGGGTGAGACTTTATTTGCTTCGTAGGTGTTGCCGAAAGGGCCAATAGTTAGGGCTTTATTGGTGTGCTCTTGAGCATTGAACCATGGGTGTTCCCCTATGCCAACAATTCTCTGAGAGTTTAATGCAACTCTGATTATCACCGTAAATCACGGCCGAGCTCAACTACACACCGAACAATCCCACCAACAACTTGCAAAGCCAAAGAGCCTCACAACTATCCTGACTAGCCACCATATAATCAGCCTTTGCAGAACTCAAATCCACTGACTTTTTCTTCTGACTAAACCAAGACACAATTATTGATCCCAATCCAAAACAAAACCCTAAAGTACTCTTCCTGTCACTGACACATCCTACCCAATCTAAATCTGTATAGCCAACCAGACGAACTCTATCTCCTCTCTGATAGTCTAGACCATAGTCTACCGCACCACAAAGATACCTAAGCACATATTTTTTTGCCACCCAGTGCTCTCTCCTAGTCTCTACCATGAACTGACTGAGAATGTTGACAACAAAACAAATATTTGGCCTGGTATTGACCAGATACATCAATGACCCGATCAAATAACGATACAAAGTGGAATCCACCAACTGTGACTCAGAAGCATGAAGCTTCTTCCAGTTGGTAATCATAGGAGTGGTCATGGGCCTACTGTCCTCCATCTAAAATATCCTCAAAATGTCACCCACATACTTCCCCTGTCCTAGGAAGATGTGTCTAGGCTCCTACCAAACCTCCAATCCCAAAAAATAGTGCATTAGTCCAATATCGGTCATCTTGAACTCTGAAACAAGGCTCTCCTTGCAGCTGCTGATGAATCTCTCTGCCCTTGTAATGAAAATATCATCCACATATAGAAATAGGATGAGAGGATCCTCTCCAACCACAATGAAGTATAGGTTTGGATCCACCTCACTCTTCTCAAAACCCAGCTGCTGCAAATAAGAATCAACCCTCGAATACCAAGCTATGGGAGCTTGTTTCAGCCCATACAATGCCTTCTTCAGTCTACACACATAAGACTCTCTCCCATGCACCTCAAAGCCCAATGAATGCTCAATATACACCTCCTCCTATATAATACCATTCAGAAATGTGGTCTTCACATCCATCTGGTGGATCTTCCAACCCATCTCTGCTATAATGGATATCACTGCCCTGATCGAAGTGTATATAGACACTGGCGAAAAAGTCTTATCGTATTCGACTCCCTCAACCTGTGAAAACCCCCGAGCCACAAAGAGAGATTTTTACTTCTCAATGATGCCATTTGCAACATGCTTGATTTTATAGAGCCACCTAGAAGTCACCACTGACTTCGCCTAAGGTCTAGGAACAACTTCCTAGACATCGTTCTTCATGATGGAATTGTACTCTTTCGTCATTACATCTCTCCAAATCTATCTACTAGTAGCCTCCTCAAAAGTTGAAGGCTCAGACTCCTAAATACTACTCACCATCGCGATGTATATGCAAAACCTCTCGGGAGGTTTACTCTCCCTCACTGTCTGTCTGGGATTCCCCACCAAACCCTGTGCCTCCCTCAAAGTATCCCTAAGTCACTTGGGCTTCCTCCTCTCTGAAGTAGTGTCCCATGGAGGGGACTCTCCCTGTTCAAACCCATATGCTGAATACTGTGATCCCGAAGTAGACTCTGGAGTACTCGATCCAGAAACTTGTGGACTAGTAGCTTGTGAACCTGAACCCTGTGGCCCTGTCACCTGTGAACTTGTCGTCATCGAAACTGGTGGCCCTGAACTTTGTGTCACTGTAGTATGCTACAGACTCACCTGAATCTGAGGTGAATACTTCTCACCCCTCTTTGTCCCTCTATACTTCCTAAAGGCTCCGTCCTCCTCAAATCTGACATCCCTCCTCAAGACAATCTTCCTCAAGGAAGGAAAGTATATACAAAAATCCCTTGAAGTCTCGTTGTACCCAACAAAGATCCCTCTCTCTGCCATGGGATCTAGCTTTGTCCTCTTCTCAGAAGGGACATGTGAATATGTGATGCACCCAAAAATCTGAAAGTTCCCCACCTCAGGCTTATTCCCAGAAAAAGCCTCCTTAGGAGTCATGCTCCCCACAACCTTGTGAGGACTCTTGTTCTGTAGATAAACTGTAGTGTAGCATGCCTAAGCTCATAGAAATAGTGGAATCCCCTGATCATGTAGCATGGCTCTCGCAGCCCCAACAATGGACCTGTTCTTCCTCTTTGCAACCCCATTTTTCCGTGGGTTGTAAGGAACATTCAACTCTCTCGTGATGCCCTCTCTAGCATAGAAGTCCATGAACTCCTTGGAGGTATACTTACCCCCATTGTCAGTCCTCAGAAATATGATTTTATTCTCTGTATGGTTCTCCATAGGATCTTTGAACTCTTAGAACCAAATGAAGACCTGTCCTTTGGTATTCATGAATAAAATCCAACACTTCCGTGAGAATTCATCAATGAATATAACATAGTATAGAAAACTAGTCAACGATGCCGAAGACATCGGGCCACACACATATGCATGAATAAGATCAAGGATCCCTGCTGCTTTACTGTCACTGCTAGGAAAATCAGTCTTGGTGTACTTTCCCAAAGCACACCCCTTGCACAACTCCTGGTGTTCTGTACTGAAATCTGGAACTCTAGTCACCATATCCCTTAGTACCCTCAAATCCCCATGGTGCAAATGTACCATCCTCCTATTCCATACCTCACATAGGTCATTTCTGCTGGTAGAATGAAACAATTCTCTCACTGGCTGGACCATAAGCTTATACAACTTCTCATGTCTAGTCCCAATCACTTTGGCCGAAGTGATGCTAGACCCCTTTGCGAAAAGGAATACCTGCCCATCATGGAACAAGACCTCATAGCCCCTCTCCTCAATAGAAGAAACTGATACTAAGTTCTTCTTCAACCCTGGAACATATAGGACCTCTCTCAACAACATGGGAGGCAAAAACTCCCTCTGAAATGATACAATCCCTCAACCAACTGCCTTGACCACCCTGTCATATCCAAGAACTACCTCAACATATCCAATATTTGTAAGGTATGTAAAGTGCTCATGAACCCTTTTCATATGGAGAGAAGCACCACTGTCAATATACCACATATCTGAATGAGTGGTCCTCGTGGATAGACACACAACCAAGGAAAATTCCTTGTCAAACTTGGTGGAAAATTATTCCACCACTACTGAAGCTGCTGTTTGTTTCTTATTTTTGTTAGGACATTGACCTGCATAGTTCCCAAACTTGTGGAATGCAAATCACTTGACTTTTCTCATGTCTTTCTTCCCTTCACCCTTGGGTTTTTTTCATCCCTTAGGACCCTTTTTGAACAACTTCTTGCTGTTGGAAGAAAGAGCCACATTCTCCTCATCATGAGCTGTATATGAACTGCCATGTACATAATCTCTTTGGGTCTCCTCCTAAACAAAGTCATCCCAAAGACGTTCCCAATTGGGAATATTCTCCCTAGCAACAATGACCTCTACAAAAACAACCCATTGTTTGGAAACTCCATTCAATGTTGTTCTCACAAGCTCACTATCAACTATGGCCTCCCCCACAACTCCAAGATCATCTCTCACCTATGTCATCCTGGTAAGATATGTGACCACATTTTCAGCCTTTGTCATCTTTATGCTCTTCAGTTTTTACCTCAAAACCATATTTCGGTTTTCATTTGT
Source organism: Picea engelmannii (assembly GCA_009831015.1). Lineage (NCBI taxonomy): Eukaryota > Viridiplantae > Streptophyta > Pinopsida > Pinales > Pinaceae > Picea > Picea engelmannii. The sequence goes on along the minus strand of ML788281.1, from coordinate 232,393 downwards.
ACTCTGGTACAATTTAGTCAAAGAATCCCACATGTCATATGCATTTTCCTTCCCTGTCAAGTGAGGAATCAAATGGTCCTTGATGGCATCAATAATAATCCTCTTAGTCTTGATACTCTTCTTAGTGTAAGTTGCAATAAGAGTAGCATCAGTAGGTACCACAACTCATTTTCTTACAACAACAAGATCATCCTCTCCTTCCAAGCACCAAATTTTCTTCCCCATCAAGTCTATCCTCAACTCTCAAACCTGTAGCCATTGACCCCTTTTTGCTGAAAATGACAAATTCAAAATTCTGCCTGGTGAAGTGACTGTTGTCCAAAATTTCCGACTTGCTAAAATATTTCTGTTTCTTTCAACTCAACTTTGATACCATGTAAAATTTTCAGAACCCAACCCAGTTTCCGTCTCACTGATTTTTCAGCCAATGTTTAATGCCCAAACCCAAATTTATAACAACCAATTAAACTCAGCAGAAAATATTTTTTAGAACTGAAACATGAGGATTTTGAACATTGTTTATAACACATAAATAAAATATCAACAACACATAAACTCAAAAAAATATCAACACATAGATTTTTGGTCTAACAACGACCCTGGAAAAACTCACAAGGGGAAAACCAATGAGAGAGGGATTTTATTCTTATGGGCTTTAGAGAAATTCCTTTACAACATATTCATCTTTAGAAAAATAACACAAACTTATCTCAGCCTTCTTTCTCCACAAAGAATCCTTCTAAACAGTTCGGTGAAGCTCCTCGATTTCTGTCTCAGAAATCCGTACATTGTATGATTGTACTAACAATAAATGTTGTACAAACTGTCTAGAATTTCGTGCCAATTGTTTTCCAAGACTGTACCGAAAAACCCAGCAGAATAATGCCTTGAAAACCATGCCAATACCCTCGAAAGGAGTGCCCATAATTAATGGACAGTATGACCCTCGATTTCTGTGCAGGTCCGTACAGACTGTATGTATATTCTCTCTTAGAAAAATGTGCCCAACAGTCTCCTCGAAATGTGTGCCAATAATATTGTATGACAACCTTGGAATGTGTGCCGATACACTTAGAAATTTTTGTTGTTTTCCTTCTCAAAATCTGTGCACATTTATGGCTGTACAACCTCCCTCAAATCCGTACTGTACGGATTATTTTCTCTGCCGTCTACTGCCTTGAAACCCATGCCTGTTAGCTACCTTGAAACTCGTGCTCTAGCTCTGCATATGTTGCCTCTTCTCAATCTTGATCTCTCTCTTTCTCTCTTTCTCTCCAAACAATGAATGAACAACAACCCTAGCTAGGGTGCGCCCTCCTACCCTAATCGACCTCATGGTGGTAGGTGAGGAGTTTCACATCCAAGGGTTGAGATTGGATTAGATGGGTGGTTGAGATTGAGTGTCTCTTCACTCACCCCCTCACTAAAGTCATAAAGTCATATTTTAATTTGCATCTCACAAATTAAATAACTAGGGTCCACATTAGGCACTTTCTCACCCCTTAGGTGAAAAGGTGATGAGAAACACTTGCCTAGGTACTTTTTAAATTAATTTTTTAACAATAATTATAGGGCCGACCTGATAAATATGCCCTAATTTACAAAATTAAACAAATTACATGATTTAACCCTAGTAGGGTGACATCATGCCCTTTCTAGGGTGACGTTGATCTCCAATCAGGGACATCCAACCCTGAAAAATGAAATGTTGGCCCCTCCAAGGCATAATCACACCATCAACTATCAAATATTGTGCCAAGCATCCTTCTTTCACCAGAACATCACCAACATGAAACCCCAACCCCTAAATGATGACATCATGGGCTAGGTGGGTGGTCTCTAGGCCTTCCATGACCATCATCCAAGTGAAGAGCGGTGTGTTGAGGAAAATGTATTAATTACCTTACTCAATCATTTTTGAATCCTTCCTGGCTAGAACAAGATAGTCGGGAGTATCACCATGTGCTTTATAGCATCAAAAATAATTTCCCAATCCACAAGTATTAATTACAAGGGTTTAGGATAATTTATTAATGAAAAGAATGTTGCAAAAATAAAATAAATTTTTATTTTTATTTCATAAAATGTATACACATTACATAAAGTAAATATGGAGATCGAAAAACAAAAGTAACCAAGTCATAAATACACACAAATGAGACATAATAGCAATCTGATTTATTTCATTCCTAGATATCAAAAGTGTTGTTCTCTTTACAAAACCCCTATAAGGCCATGGACCAAAGTCTAATTTAGAGATCCCCGATGAACACCATACAAAAGGACTATGAAAATAAGTAAAAACTGAAAATTTATAATCTGGATCACCTTGCCACAGACTGCTTCCAATTTGACTCTGCAAAATATCGTTTATCAGCTATGAAACTTAATCCACAAACAAACAAGAATACGCAGACTATCAAGGATGGATCAACACCTCTAAAAAAAGCATCTGAATGATTTGGTTTAGTTTTGAACCTTGCTGTCTACAATAGGACCCTACTATAAAAGATAATTAGGCTTTGAATAAATCAAGAATGAATGAAAAATGAACTATCTCATGAAATCAAAAGAGTAAACCTTAGTCTTGCTTTCTCCTTCTATTCTCCCCTTGTTTATTCTTCTCATTTAGCTTTTATGCTTTCCAAATCAGTTGAAGTAGTTCAACTACTTTCTTTAGTTAATTTAGTTTGACTTAACTAAGTTAGTTTAGGAGAAATAATAATAATAATAATAGTTAAGGGTCTTTAATTAATAATAACTAGGTAGGTGGGACCCCTTGTGACTCCCGTCTTTTCTTCTTTTCAAATTATAAAATTTAACACAATTGGATAATCATTTCAACACATGCCACCCTTGTAACTCCCTTAGATACCTTCAAAAATTGAATATTTAAATATAAAAAATAATTTAAATAATATCCAAAAATATATAAATATCCACATAATCTACATTATCCAAAAAATAACTTGTTGTCCAAAACTTTATGCAAATCATCAACACTGTCTCTATCAACTCAAATCACATAAAATCACATAAACTAAAAACCATACTCGCCACTATAAGAAACAATCTTTCTTTTATCACTGCTGTCCCCCTTTGATTTCTCGGAAGTAGCCCTTGGTTGATTCGAACCTTGAGGCTGTATCTCACTAATAACATGGGAAAAATCCTCCTTCAAATGCATACAAGAGTACACTAATTTTGAAGAGTCATTTGAGGGAGAGGAAAGGGAGGCAACCAAGTTTCCTTTATCTTGCACATGGGGGACATCAATTTTAATCCTTTTGCTTGCATGTGAAGATTGCACAGGTGAATCAACAGAGGAAATATGAACATTATGATTTAAAGGTGGTGGAGGAGGTAATGAAAAATTGGTCCAACCAAGATGGTGAGAGACAACCAGGTTGATAATCTCTTTCCATCCATCATTTGCAGGGACTTATGGTTGCAAGGACACATGAATAACATGGATGTTCTAAGGCTGGAAGGGAGGTCTCTCTGGTCGAGGTTGTACTATTCCTTTCCCAATCCAGTTAAAGAACCCATCTTGGAACAACTGGTTCAATTCCTAGGGATCAACATCAAAATGAATGGAGAATCTAGGCCTTCTAGGCCCTTTGTTCCAATTTCCTCTTCCTCTATTACTTCTACCATGGCTTCCCCTACTGAAGAAACTGATCCTGTAGCAATAGTTCGTAAGTAAATAATCCCTTAATAAACCATACACGACATTCTTCTTTCACGAATCAATATTTGGATCATAAATTGACACGAGATACATGCAAATTGATCCATACCAAACCATTTAATAATCACCAAGTGAGCAGGGGGTGATAGGGTTCGTGGGACCTATGGAGGGAGTGTAATGAGAAAAACATGGTATAATGAGGGGGAATAAATACATGAATACTTCTCAACATTTAATTAAATAATTTAACTGTGTAATTAAAAAACCAAAAACATCAGTTGCCAACCATTGCTGTGTTATTCCTTTTATCGTTGTTCATAGAACTTTTTAATTTATTTTACAGAACAGGGCTGTCAAAATGAAATTGGGATTATGAGGGGGATATAATGATCGAAAAGTGGTAGAATGGCAGGGACATGATATGGATACTGTTCACATAAAAATAAATCAAAACAATAAATCAAACATATCTTTGTTCAGACCTCCATAATTCAACAATATTCACATTTCAAAACCACCATCTAAAATGTTATTTCCATTATAGATTGCTTGCTAGCTTCCAAACAATGATTCATATACCAAAAAATAATCAATCACAACAGCCTTTGCATCCATATAAACTTATATAACAGTCATAATAACAACATTGGAATCTATATGATAACCATAATAACCCTTTGAGCCTCAACCATTCATACTCCAATGATAAACCTCTTTTTTTCTTTTCTTTTTAAAACCAATAAGAATATGCACAAGATTTACCACCACTATCCATTATTTAAACACCACTTGACCCAATCAATATGGGATTTAAACTCATAATCGTGCCCAATTCATTCACTTGTAGTGCTCCATTAAAAATAATAAACATAATTACTAATTTGAATATCATTTGAATCAAAATAACATGCAACTCTTGATCCCAAGCTTCACATAAATTAACATGCATCGACTTCTTTTAAAATTGCTCAACAAGGAACACAACCCAATTGTGACGAACAAACCAAGCACACATAATGCTTATTTACCCTTGAATGTGAACAAAATGATATCAAGAACGTATTTAGGATTTAACACAACAATGAGAGTAAGAAAAAATGGCTCAATCAAAGGAACAAGTCCTCAAAAACCCAGAAAACTCATGCCCTTTCAAAAATTTACCACAGACATAGAAAAAGTAACCATTCTCTTGACTGTTAGGGTTATCAAATGAAAGTCAACCACCTCTAATAGAGAATGAGAAGAATCAAACTCTTAAATCATACCGTAAAATGAATGCCCAAGCACAAACTCGTGCCCATCCAAAGCATGTGTAATGCTTCCATTAACTTTTCTGGATGATGTTTAACCCAACTATGAAATACTTTCCAAGCAAAAATGATAATGAGGGAAATGCCATGATAACTAACAGCTTGGGGCTTGGCCAAGACAAGGTAAGAAATTTTAAATAGTTCACATTGCAACCCGAAGGATCGAAAAATATCAATCACAAAGATGAAAAAAAAGGGGTGACAATATTTAAACATAGAGAATGGTTGTAATACTTCATGTGCAAGGTTGAGAGCTTGGAAAATAATAATAATAAATTTACACAGAGAACCAGACCAAAAACCCAAGCTGACCGAGAATGCTACCCTTCTATTTTATCCAATAAACCCATGCACAGATTACACACAACAAGGTATAACCATTCCTCGTTTTTAAAATACCAAAAGTCCAGCATAATCACCAAAAGAACCCACATACACAAAACCAATACAAAGTTCAAATAACCAATAAAATCTTAAGAAAAACACATACTGCAAGCAATCCTTAGCCAAAAATTGATTCATAGGGAAGAGTAACCATCATGGATGGGAGAGTAAGGAACCCATACCTGGAAAATCTTGCACAAGGAAGAGAGTTAGACTGTATGCTTCCTTCACGACCAAAAAACATAGAGCATCAACAACCACTAGAGCCAAAAAACAAAATGCAAGTATGGCTAGGGTGACGGGTCAAGGGGTGTTTGAGTGACCTGCAGTAAATGCATGTCACTTCCCTCTCCAACCTCATTCAATTCAATGTACGAGCCAACCAATTCACCATAGCACTAAGCATTTCCTCAACCATATATCCATAGCCATATCCCATTTGCGTAGTGCGCCACCCTAAGTAATGTAAAACCTTTTAAAAATAACAATGTTCCATAAAATTACCCCATGTGCTTCCACATATATCATTTAACAAAGTGCACAAGTCTAGCAATAAAGGTTTAGTGCACCTCTTTTGACACAATCATACATATCATTAGAGCGTGTACACAGTCCTTTTATTTAAACAAGCTCCAATATCATCCCTTATCAAGATCATATGTAAAACAATTAATCCATGTTTAATCACAATATCAAAACAAAACTGATAATGATCCTTTAATCCATAGGGAAGCCTTAATATAATTTGCGAATGTTCATCCAAACCATCCAGTTCCATGCAATAATCAACCACCAACTTATGTCACCAGAACATTTTAAACCATAATTTGAAACATTGAACTATAGAAGACTATGCTGGTACCATCACAATAAAAACCAAAATATAAGTGAAACATATCCATCATAGCGCCACTAGTCTACAAGGGGGTCCCACCTACTAATATATTATTAAAATAAATAATTAATAGAGCTTGGAAATCATTTGCAAGCAGTATTCATTGTTGCAATTTTAAACGTCAACAAACTGGTGACTCCATAGGAAAATATGTTTCCAACATATTAAGAACTCATATTGTCTGGTTTTGTAGACTAGATGAACATTATATCAAGGAATGTATATCCGAATGATTATACAACTGGGGAAGTGAGGCGGTTTGAGGGAAAAATGATTTGGGATTTAGGGAATAACTCATGGAAAGTGTTACGTATGAAGGATTCCTATATGCATAACATTCGATTAATCACAGTAAAAGAATTGTTTACTTTAAGGAGAAAAACTCTGGTGTGCTCTTTCTGAATCTCAGAGTGGAGGGAAGAAAAGGAAAGAAAAAAATAGGGATAAAAAACCAATTATCTTATCTAACAATAATACTGGAATAAGATATCAATTTTAATGATGTCTTCAAGGATGGACATCATGGTAGTTGTGTAACCTGATTGTTATTGATTAACAATACTTTCAGAATAACATCCCTATGGCAAAACTGATCCACAATTTTATTTTCAGACAAGAAAAGAAATTAATAAAAGAAAAACAACAGAAAAATAAAACAACAAAGAAAAATCAATGTATTGAAACAAAACTATAATACATAAGTAATTCCATACAACATTTAAACTTTCAAACTGGTTCCACATATTGTTTCAAGTGGGAACCATTGGTGCAATAGGAAAACAATCACTCTTCTAAGTCCTTTAGAATATAAGAATTTGCGCTCAGGACAAAAGAAATTTTAAAATGACCCAGCCATAACTTTTGAAACTTTGAATGCCTTCCTCTATCAGCGTGAGCTTAATCCCAAAGCAAGACTTTCTCATTTACCTTAAATCTGAAAACTTTTGTGCTTTTATTAAAATATTTCTTAATGGTTTTCTGTCTTTTCTTTATGTTATCCAAAGAAAACGTCCTTTGTTCCTCTAAATCCAATAGTGCATTTATCCTTGGAGAGATATTAGAAGAATTTAATTCTTCAACCTGTAGCATCAACTGTAAAAAATAAAGTTCCAGCTCGGTAGGAAGAATGGCTTCTTGACCATAAACAAGATGAAAGGGAGTGCAACCTAAACTCACATTGGTGGTACAAAGGGCGCAAGTGAGGAGGCTATTCCATTAACAAGGCTTATCTTCAATGAACCTCTTGATAATTATAACCAGATTTTTGTTAGTAGAATCGGCTTGCCCATTTCCTTGAGGGTAATAAGATGATGAGGTAAAATTTTTAACTCCCAGTTTGGCTAGAAACTGAGTTAACTTAGCAAAAATAAAAGAGGGACCGTTGTCTCTAATAATCTCTAAAGGAAGGCCAAATCTGGAGAAAATATTAGTTTCAAGAAAAGAAATAACCTGCTCATCTTGTGAATGCTTAAGTGGGACAACTTTAGTCCATTTCGTAAAATAATCTGTGGCTGTCAAGATGAAAACTTGCCCTACTGAATATGGATGACTAATAGGACCGATAAAATCTAGACCCCATTTTGAAAAATGAAAGTGGGGGAGGAAAGGTTGTAAAGGCATGGCAAAAAGACGTTCTTTCCCAGTGAACTTTTGACACTTGTCACAAGATTTTGAAAAGTTATAAGAATCTCAAAAAATTAAGGGTCAATAATACCCTTTTCTAATGATTTTAAAAGAAACAGTTTTAGTAGAAAAGTGGCCACCCACATGAATGACAAAATTTGAAGATCCATGGATTTCTTGTAACAATTTCCGTGCTTCCTCATTATTTAAACAATGAAGTAATATACCATCGACATATCTCCTAAACAATAAGTCTCCTAAAATGACATATCTGGAAGATTCAAGACAGAGCCTTCTCCTTTGATGAGTATCTAAGTTATCTGGACATCTTTGATTTTGCAAATAATACACAAGATCTTTATACCAGGGATGTTCAACTACATAATGGATTTGACTATCAATGTAAAATAATGTTGACAAAGGGTTATCTTGTTCATCAATTTCTTCACTTGCTTCAACATGTTGAGCCAAGTGAAGGGATAAGTCATGTCCCTTAATGGTTTTTGAAGTCATGATAGTTAAATCATGCTCCTCGATCTTGGCAAGCCAATGTGCAAGATTCCCTGAAAGATAAGTCCATGAGAGCAAACAATTGACAACAAGTAAAGGGAATTTTACTATCGTGTGCTTACCTAAGATAAAGTGGAAAAATTTCTCAACAAATTTAATAAGTGTGAAAGCATGTTTTTCAATATAAGAATATTTGAATTCATCATCTAATAAGCTTTGACTCATGTAAGATACTGTTTTTTCATTATTCTGGTCATAACATTGTATGAGGATAGTAGAGACTGCTTCCTCCGTGGCATTAGTGTATATAATAAACTCTTTCTCAAAATCCATCTTTGCCAAAACTGGTGTGAAAATGATTACCTTCTTAATCATTATGAAATCATTTTCAACGTCATCGGTCCAAGAAAAGGAGCGATGTTGCTTGAGAATATTGTGAATTGGTTTGACCATTACAACAAAATCAGGAACAAACCTACGAACAAAGTTGATAATTCCCATAAAGGCTTGAACCTCCTTTTTGGAAGTAGGGGAAGGAAGGTTTAGGATAGCAACAATCTTTTTGGGATCTATGCTTATTCTTGAATCAGAGATAATATTCCCAAGGATATTTCCCTTGGTAATGCCGAAAATAGACTTAGAAGGATTTAACGAAATGCCGATTTTCCTGCATCGCATGAGAACCTTTCTAAAATGACCAAAATGATCCAATCGGTTATTTGAATATACAGTCAATTCATCAAGATAAATCCGAATAATCTTACTAATCAGATAGTCAAAATATATCTACATATCTCTTTGGAAAGTGGCACCTGCATTAGATAAGCCAAAAGGCATGCGTTCATAAGAAAATGTGCCCCAACGTGTAATGAAAGTGGTTTTGTATTTATTTGTCCTTTTTACCTTGATTTGATTATAACCAGAAAAACCATCAAGTAAGGACATCATCTGTGACCTTGCAACTTGTTGCAAAATCATTTCCATATTATGGAGAGGAAAATGGTCTTTTATGCTCGGTCTATTTAATTTACAGAAATCAACGTACAGTTGGATTTGACCAGTTGTTTTCCGAACGAGAACCAAATTTGAAACCCACTCAGAATACTTAACATGGAAAATTATCCCAGCCTTCAAGAGTTTTTCCAACTCCTTTCGAATAGTCGCTTCAAGTGCGGGGTTAATGGGTCTTTGTTTTTTCCTAGCCGGTTTTATGCCTTCCTTGATAGTAATGGCATGTTGTATGAGAGCATGATCAAAACCAAGAATATCCTCATAAGACCAAGAAAAAACATCTTGAAACTAACGAAGTAATTCAGTGAATTCTAACTTTTCTTCATCAATACATTGGGCACCTATATTAACATTATTTGGGGTATTTGGTGTCCCAATGTTCAAGGAAATGGTCTCACCAACTTTGTTTTTTGACTCCTCTTCTTTATGCTTTTCTTTGTTTCCTACATCACTCAATGAGAATTAACTTTCTAGAGGAGTCAATCCTTTCTGAATTTTTATTATTTTCCATGGATATAATCTCCTTGGGCTTATATGGTTCATTTTGAATGAAAGCACACATGATTTCATCACTAGGGAAGACCTGCCATGACTCTATATTGTCAGGGATAGGAGGATGATATAAATATTGAAAAGTACAATCAGGTCTTTGTGGTAGAAGTTTCCGAGTAGGAGAGGCCGCAAAAACAACTAACCTGTTAGCCATTGAATTCTATTCCCTTTTAACATGAGTGACGTTAAATGATAATAAGTTTGAGATAAGCACCCAAACAGTTTGGGTGTAGTGTTTCATTAAATTTTTGTTAGGAGAATATATTTTACGTACAAGGTTTACAACAAGTTCAGAGTCCCCAAAAACTGTAAGGTGACCACAATCTAAATTATAGGCATTTTCAATGCCTAGCAATAATGCTTCAAATTCAGTGACGTTGTTTGTGCAAGAAAATTATAACCTATAGGATAAGTTGTGAATTTTACCTATAGGTGAGTACAAGATAATGCCAACTCCATTACCTTCATTGGAGCATGAACCATCAAAGTGCATATGCCACATCCCATCCTCCAGGTCAATTTGTTCCAGGGTAGTGTTATCCTTATCTGCAAAGATGAAATACACTCCTATGTCCTCCTCGACATAGTTTACATTAGGATGTGGGATACTTTCAATATACGGTGAAATTATTTCCTCCCTTAAGACTATGATGATTTTCCCATTTCGAGGAACATATAAGCGTGTCCCATCGAGTGAGAGATATCCACCTGTTAAAGCTTTCCGGTCTCTTCCTAAGGTGATTGAATAATTACTCACTATCATGTCAATTACCTGAATATTAAGGGTTGTCCTTATTTCATGATGTGCACACATAACCAAAGTCACGTCTTTGATTTCACCTATGGTCGATTGTTGTAAACTATTATAAGAGAGAATGCTTCTGGCATTTCATTTGTACAAGACAAGCCTAGATCTTCCATAATAATTTTCGACATTACGCTTGGGCCCGAACCACCATCAATTATACAACAATGGGATATTTTGTCCATAATCTTTACAAAAATGAAAAATGGAGGGTTTTTTATAGGGTGTCTAAAGCTGTTTACACCTACTTTATTTATGATAGAATCATATTCTTTTACCTCTTTAGAGATATTGGCTATGGTGGAAGATTTTCCTTCCATGAAATTTTTTAGATGCTTTTGTTGCTCAGGGATGACAACCATGTCCAGAAGAGTAGAATCGACCTTGATATTAGCCAATTGGTTGAGAATATTATATTTGGAAGAGGGAAGAGGAGAAGAGACTCCTTGGCTGTCAGGAGTTTTAGTATCTTTCATAGTAGCAGCTGGTGAAGATGAGCTTCGGATAGAAGAAGTACAAGGGGGATCATATTTTCCTTTTGAAGCATAGGATTTGTTCCTAGTGTTTATGATCATGACATCCTATGGTTATGTGAAATCTAGAGCAACAATGGTAGTTTCAGGCCTTTTTCCAAAGATTTTATCTCTGACACTCTTCTTTACCTCACAAGTACTTTCCTCGTGATGTTCCTCGTAAAAGTTACACCAACTGTGAGGCATGATGGATTTGGGCTAAAAGTTGTTTTCATTGGGATTCCTAAAAGATGGTGAGAAGAATATGAGGCCCCGAGAGTAGGTGAAGAGACATTTCCTTTTCGCTCATACATTATCATTCAATTATTCATATCTTGTACAAGATGTAAGAGGGTGGACATGTCCATTTGTTTAATTGAGTCTCCTTTGGGAAGACATATTCTTTCGAGTTGTTCTTCATACTCTAGACAAATATGCAGAGCAGAACCAAGATTGTCAATAACTTTATTTTCAAGCCTATGATGATAAAGGGAAGGTAAAGCATTATAGTAATGCATAAAGGCAACTTGGTTCTGGGGGAGAATAAGTTTTGGAATTTGGTTATATAACTTGGTGAAACATAGGTTGAAATACTTTATAGTCTCACTGTCTTTGTACACAATGTTACTGTATTCCCATAATTGTTCGACTGGGATTTTAGACTGCCCGTAAGTAGATTTGAACTAGTAAACTAAATCTTCCCAAGTGGAAAGAATCTTGGGAGGGAGATCAAAGAAATCTGCCACTTCTTTCCCTTCAAGGGAGTTAACAAATAAGCACACAAAAGTATCATTGTCATTAGCTCCTATATTGTGACAGGAATTAAATAATGCTACCAAGTGTTCATTTGTAGTGACTATGTTATTTCATGAAAACCTAGGGAGATTCTCTTTGAATTTTGGAAGTGGACGAGTAGCAGGTGATAGGTTTAGAGGAGAGGATACATGCCATGAGGTATTAGTAGCATCCTCTTCAAATTGAAAAATTCCATACTTCTTTATGACCTTGGTGACGTTGGTAATAGATTGGACATGGACTTGATGGCTATACAAGCTACTAATCACTGATGAGGCTGAAGGTTGAGATGAAGAAGAACCTCTAGTACCACCAAATCCACCCACAAATGCCATTTTTTGAACGATGGGTAAGGGAGATAAAGATGAACTAGCTGAATCAGACAAAGTTCTCCTTAGAGTACCTTGCTGGGTTGACAAAACAACGTTTATTCTTCCTATTTAAGCGATATGGGTGATTTCAGGAGATAAACCTCTTCTTCTCCCAGATATGCGAGGGTTTAAGGACATGAATAGAAGATCACAAATTTAGGAAAAATAAATCTATAGACGATTCCTAGGCTTCCTTTTCCTAGCCTCCTAGTGTTATCGAACACTGATGTCTTGTTCAATTACTACCCACGAGCGTTCAAGCTCAACTTGGGTGTTAGTGGTTTATAAGATGGTATTGAATAAATTTAAAGAAATGATGTTTTGGTCTTTAATACCATGATCAATATTGGGATGCCTTGTAACAGGTAATGTCATGAAGAATAGAACACAATCAAAGAATCGAAAGAAAAAAAATTCAATGATAATCACGAATACAATGAACGAGAGAGATATGGAAGATCTCCCCAGTATGGTCGCCAAATAAATGTTGAGGAAAAGGTATGAATTACCTTACTCAATCATTTTTGAATCCTTCCTTGCTAGGACAAGATAGTCGAGAATATCACCATGTGCTTTATAGCCTCAAAAATAATTTCCCAATCCACAAGTATTAATTACAAGGGTTTAGGTTGATTTATTAATGAAAAGAATGTTGCAAAAATAAAATAAAATTTTATTTTTGTTTCATAAAATGTATACACATTACATAAAGTAAATATGGAGATTGAAAAGCAAAAGTGACCTAGTCATAAATACACACAAATGAGACAGAATATCAATCTGATTTATTTCATTCTAAGATATCAAAAGTGTTGTTCTCATTAAAAAGCCCCTACGAGGGCATGGAACAAAGTCTAATTTAGAGATCCCCAATGAACACCATACAAAAGGAATCTGACAAGAAGTAAAAACTAAAATTTATAATCTGGATCAACTTGCCATAGACTGCTGCCAATTTGACTCGACAAAATATCCTTTATTAGCTATGAAACTTAATCCACAAACAAACAAGAATACACATACTATCAAGGATGGATCAACACCTCTAAAAAAAGAAAAAGAATGATTTGGTTTAGTTTTCAACCTTGCTGTCTACAAGAGGACCCTGATGCCAAAAAGAGAATTAGGCTTTGAATAAACTCAAGAATGAATGAAAACTGAACTATCTTATGAAATCAAAAGAGAAAACCTTAGTCTTTCTTTCTCCTTCTATTCTCCCCTTGTTTCTTCTTCTCATTTATCTTTTATGCTTTCCAAATCAGTTGAATTAGTTCAACTACTTTCTTTAGTTAAATTAGTTTGACTTAAATAAGTAAGTTTAGGAGAAATAATAATAATAATAATAATAGTTAAGGGTCTTTAATTAATAATAACTAGGTAGGTGAGACCCCTTGTGACTCCCATCTTTTCTTCTTTTCAAATTATAAAATTTAACACAATTGGATAATCATTTCAACACATGCCACCCTTGTAACTCCCTTAGATACCTTCAAAAATTGAATATTTAAATATAAAAAATAATTTAAATCATATCCAAAAATATACAAATATCCACATAATCCACATTATCCAAAAAAGAGCTTTCTGTCCAATTTTTTTTGCAGACCATCAACACTGTCTCTATGAACTCAAATCACATAAATTCACATAAACTAAAAACCATACTTTCCACTCTGAGAGGCAATATTTCTTTTATCACTACTATCCCCCTTTGATTTCCCGGAAGTAGCCCTTGGTTGATTCGAAACTTGTGGTTGTATATCACTAATAAGATGGGAATAATTGTCCTTCAAATACATGCGTGAGGACACTGATTTTGAAGAGATATTTGAGGGAGAGGAAGGGGAGGCAACAACTTTGCCTTTATATTGCACATGGGGGACATTATGATTAAGCCTTTTGCTTGCATGTGAAGATTGGATAGGTGAATAAACAGGGGAAATCTGACCATTAGGATTTACAGGTGGTTGAGGAGGTAATGACAAATTGGGCCAGCCACGATGGTGAGAGACAGTCGGGTTGACAATCTCTTGCCATCCATAATTTGCAGGGACTTATGGTTGCAAGGATACATGATGAGGCATATGAATACTAGGGATGTTCTAAGGCTCAAAGGGAGGTCTCTCTGATCAAGGTTGTACTATTCCTTTCCCAATCTAGTTAAAGAACCCAACTTGGAACAACTGGTTCAATTCCTGGAGATCATCATCAAAATGAATGGAGAACCTAGGCCTTCTAGGCTCTCTGTTCCAGTTTCCTCTTCCTCTATTATTTCTTCCATGGCTGACCCTACTGAAGAAACTCATCCCGTGACAACAATTCATCAGTAAATAAGCCCTTAATAAAGCATACATGACATTCTACTTGCATGAATCAATATTTGGCTCAGAAATTGACACAAGATACATGAAAACCCATCCATAACAAACCATTTAATAATCGCCAAGTGAGAAGGGGGTTATAGGGTTCATGGGACCTATGAAGAGAGTGTAATAAGAAAAAGGTGGTATAATGAGGGGGAATAAATACATGAATACTTCTCAACAATTAATTAAATAATTTAACTGTGTAATTAAAAAACAAAAAAAACATCACCTACCAACCATTGCTGTGTTATTCCTTTTGTCATTGTTCACAGACCTTTTTTATTTATTTTTTCAGAACATGGTTGTCAAAATGAAATTGGGATTATGAGGGGGATATAATGAAAAAAAAGTGGTAGAATTATAGGGACGTATTATGGATACTTTTCACATAAAAATAAATCAAATAAATCAAATCAATCAATCAAACATATCTCTATTCAAACCTCCACAATTCAACAATATTCACATTTCAAAACCACCATCTAAATTGTTATTTCCATTATAGATTGCTTGCTGGCTTCCAAACAATGATTCATATGCCAAAAAATAATCAATCACAATAGCCTTTGCATCCATACCAACTTATATAACAGTCATAATAACAACATTGCAATCGATATGATAACCATAATAACCTTTTGAGCCTCAACCATTCATACTCCAATGCTAAACCTCTTTTTTTTTCTTTTTAAAACCAATAAGAATATGCATATAATTTACCATCACTATCTATTATTTAAACACCATTTGACCCAATCATTCTGGGCGTTAAAATCATAATCAGGCCCAATTCATTCACTCACAATGCTCCATTAAAAATAATCAACATAAGGACTAATTCAAATAACATTTGAATCAAAATAACATGAAACTCTTGAGCCCAAGATTCACATAAATTAGCATGCACAAACTTATTTTAAAATTTCTCAACGAGGAACATAACCCAATCATGCCCAATAGAACAAGACAACGCAATGATTATTTACCCTTGACTGTGAATAAAACGACATCAAGATCATATTTATGGTTTAACACAACAATGAGAGTAAGAATATATGGCTCAATCAAAGGAATAAGTCCTAAAAAATGAAGACACCTCGTGGCCTTTCAAAAATTTACCATAGACATATAAAAAGTAACCATACTCTCGACTGTGAGGGTTATCAAATAAAAGTCAACCACCTCTAGCAGAAAATGAGAAGAAGTGAACTCTTAAATCATACTATAAAATAAATGCCCAAGCACAAACCCATGCCCATCCAAAGCATGTGTAATACTTCCATTAAACTTTATGGGTGATGTTTAACCTAACTGTGCAATGCTTTCCAAGAAACAACGATAATGAGGGTAATGCCATGATAACTAACATATCGAGGCTTGGCCAAGACAAGGAAATAACTTTTAAACAATGCACATTGCAACTCGGAGGATCGAAAAATATCAATCACAGAGACGGAAAAGAAAAGGGTGGAAGTCTTTAAACACAGAGATTGGTTGTAATACTTCATGCACAAGGCTCAAAGATTGGCAAATAATAATAATAAATTTCCACAGAGAACTAGAACAAAAAACCAAGGTGACCGAGCATGCTACCCTGCTATTTTATCCAATAAACCCATGCACATATTACACACAACAAGGTATAACCATTTCTCTTTTTTAAAATACCAACAGTCCAGCATAATCACCAGAAGAACCCACGAACAAAAAACCAATACATAGTTCAAATAACCAATAACAACTTACGAAAAAAACAGAATGTGAGCAATCCTGAGCCAAAAATTGATTAATAGGGAAGAGTAACCATAATGGATGGGAGAGTAAGGAACCCATACTTGGAAAAGCCTGCACAAGGAAGAGAGTTAGACTGTATGCCTCCTTCACGACCAAAAAATGCAGATCATCAACAACAACAGAGCCAAAAACGAAAATGAAAGTATGTCTAGGGTGATGGCTCGAGGGGTGTTTGAGTGACATGCAGTAAATGCACATCGCTTCCCTCTCCAACCTCATTCAATTCAACGTACGATCCATCCAATTCACCATAGCACTAAGCATTTAATCAACCATATATCCATAATCATATCCCATTTTCATAGTGCACCACCCTAAGTAATGCCAAACCTTTTAAAAATAACAATGTTCCATAACATTACCCCATGTGCTTCCACATATATCATTTAACAAAGCGCATAATTCTAGCAGCAAAGGTTTAGTGCACCTCTTTTGACACAATCGTACATAACATTGGAGCTTGTACATAGTCCTTTTATTTAAATAAGCTCCAATATCATCCCTTATCAAGATCATATGTAAAACAATTAATCCATGTTTAATCAAAATATAAAAAAAAAATGATAATGATCCTTTCATCCATAGGGAAGCCTTAATATAATTTGCAAATGGTCATCCAAACCATCCAGTACCATGCAATAACCAACCACCATCTTATTTCACCAGAACATTTTAAACCATAATTTGAAACATCGAACTATAGAAGACTATGCTGATACCATCACAATAGAAAACAAAATATAAGTGAAACATATCCATCATAACACCGCTAGTCTACAAGGGGGTCCCACCAACTAGTTTATTATTAATATAAATAATTAATAGAGCTTGGCAATAATTTGCGAGCAGTATTCATCGTTACGATTTTAAACATCAACAGGGAGGAACTCGTCCATCTAGGCTTGCTAGAGTGCCTCCAAAGGCAACGTCCTTCCTTTACCTAGTGAAATATTCAATCTCTTCTTACCCCTGGCTGGGGTTTCAACATCCATCTATGGGCTTTGGGCCCCCATGAAGTTCTGAGCTAATCATTCCCTCATGTGTACCTGTCTGTCATGCAAGTTCATGCATCAACAACAAGTACGCCCTCTAGGGGTTCATAAGTCACAAGGATCATAACATGTAAATAACATCTAATAATTAAATTACCCGAACATGTGCATCAAAGCCCCCTTAACCCAAAACAAATGCTCAAAGACATTATGCAATTTGGCAATTTAGTTTTGGAGAGGGTCTCAGGGTGTATTATTGGGGTAACCTGTCTTAAGTTTGGGGTGTTTCCCGAGTGGATTCTAGTCCAAGTCATGTAAGTGTATGAGGTCACATGGGGTAAATATTTGGGCATGGGGTGCATGTGATAACAGGGAAATGTAGAGTATTACCTGTGGGTGCCTTTGTGGATGGTGAGATGCACCTTTTCATGAATGCTATTTTTTCCTAGCCCATTCATTTCCTTTTACTCTTAGGTTTATTTATTTTGATATTTTTCTCTTGTGCTTCAAGGAAATAGTTGAGGGTCACTATACTGGCTTGATGACCAGAGGTGACAGTGTCATCCACAAACATTCACAGAAATGAGAAGGCTAGCTCATGATGAGACCCCCTTTCTCTTGGCTATACCACCAAGAGACACTACCCTGGTATGGTGACTAGATAGGTGGTAATGTCATACTGATACATGCCCATGGGCATAATAGGAGGAGTCATGATGAGACCTCCTATCCATCAACTAGTACCTTGAGTGTTTATGTTATCTTGTGGGTCCCATTTTCTTACTAATAATATTTTCACTGCTTTCTCGAGGATCTCTAGGAGAAGCATCTCAAAGGTTTCAAATTTGGATTTTAACTCTTGCTAACTACTTTTACCCTCTAGGCCTTTATCCCCTTCTTCCCACAAGGTAAGGTACAACCCTTCCTAGTGTAGCCAATCCCAATGCCCAAACAAGGATAGGGGAGATGTAAGGAATAAATATGGAAAGTGGTAAGTATGGAGGGAACAAACGATGAATTTTCATAGATCCACCCAATAGCAATCCATCCTAAAGGGAAATCAAATTACTAGGGAACCATGTCACCCTTCCAGGTATGAACGAGGAAAATAGCATAATTTCCAAGAAAATGTCATGAAATGAAGAAGGATTCAATACAACATGTTCAAGTGCTTCAAAAATCAGAGTGATACATACCATGATACCCAGACTCATTACCTCATGCAACAAGACTCACCTCTACTTTAGGACCAGGCTGGTGTAATGGATACTATTGCTGGTGATACGTGGAATGAATTGAAGAAAAGAGGGGCCCTCTGGGTCCATTCTCAAGTCATCTAGCTCTTGATACTCCATGTTTAGGACCTGTGGCCCTCGAGACATGATCTCATAAGTTATCCCTAGGCTAGGGGATAACAAAGTTGAAGCAATGTTTAAAACAATATCTCTCTCGAATAGATTTCCTACACTTCCATTGAAGAAAAAGATTCCAAAGGAAGTGTTGGGCCCTTAGTTTTTGGATTAGAAGATACGCAATAAGGACTACAATCCCAGTTTTTTTTAACATGAGTTGTGCAAGCTATAGAAGAAGCTGGATAACAAAGAGAGGAAAAGTAACAGAAATTGGTTGCGAAAAGGACAATGCAATGCCAGCAAGGCAAAATAAGTTGCAACAGAACAAGAAAGAATGCAAGCCCAAAGACAGAAGACCCTACTCATATTATATATATGAGATGTATACGATTGTAAATGGGTTCGGAAGATTCTAAGTTTTGAAGGTTCTGTTTCTGTTAGGGTTGTTCTTGTTGTTGTTGTCTATTGTTGATAAGTTGGGTATTAGTTATGTAAATGTAATCTGTATACAGTTCTGGGTAAATAGAGATTTTCGACATGAGTCCAGAGCCAAAAGTATGTAATAGATCATTAATTTGTATCTTTGAGGTTGTAATTGATAAGATCTTATGATAATATATAAAGAAGGATCCAAAATTTTGAAATATTATGCGTCATTCTATGATCATGCTTATGCATTGTATCTTTACAGTACTTCTTTATGCTTCATAAGTTCCATATGATGTTTCTATGTATGAATTCTTTTTGCAACCTAAGTATCTTCAGTTCTTGTGTGTATGATCTGATATATGTTCTGTAGTTATCCTGTCTTGCGCAAGATCATGGTGAATCTTGAAGGTTCTGTGAACCCACCTAAGTATTATCCTTGCCCTTCCCTATCCTTCTATCTTGGTTGTGCTTCGAGTGGGACTTCTTCTCTTCGGAGGAGATGAAAATTCCAACGCTCTAGAATAAACAGTACCTTTTTTTGGTAACCTGAGAAGGACCCTAGTCTGATCAATTCCACTCCAACAAAATGGTTCTGTTGCCGGGACCTGCATTAAAAGGGAACCTGCAAGATACCAGATATAATAAATATGCAGAATAGAAATAAAATGCTAGAAATGGAAAAATAACAATAATATATCCAGCATAATCTCCACAATAACACATAAATGATATATAAGAACAACAACAGAAATATCACTTTGATTCATAAAGCAATGTTCACAGGCCTCTTCGAGGGGGAAACCTCCAATTGAGCAGTGCTCTGTTACAATAATCTCCAAGCTAGGGTTTTCATACCATCGACCCTTATTTATACTAAATATGTCTATCAAGAGAAGCATCTAGAGGAAGATCCTTCTATAAGCAGAAGATTCTATTAGGTCTTCTTACATTTTCCTTATTCTATTTTATTGAAAGGCCTTATTAATATTGACCTTTATTACATCTGAATATATTGATCTACCTATGTGCAGGTTAGGACCCTAACATGTCCACCCCCTTAAAAAGAACCTTGTCCTCGAGGCTTGAGATGTGGAAACTGCTGTAGAATGGTAGCTGGTTCCCAAGTGGCATCTGCTGGAGTCGTATCTTTCCACTGGACTAGCACTTCCTTGATGGTTCTCTGACGCAGGTGACACTCACGCTGGTCCAAAACTACTTCTGGCTGTAGCCAAATGGATCCTTCTTCATCTAACTCGGGAAGGTTGGTTTGAATTTGGCACCTAGTTCCAATCACCTTCTTTAAGCATGAAGCATGAAAAACTGGATGTAGCTTCGACTGACTGGGCAAAGCTAACTGATATGCGGCTTGTCCCACACGCTTGAGAACTGTATAAGGACCATATAATTTGGGTGCTAGCTTCTGACAATGCTCGACCTTGAGGGAAGTTTGCTTGTATGGTTGCAGTTGCAGAAACACCTAATCCCCTTCCGCAAATTGGCGTTCAGAGCGACCTTGATATGCTTGTGGCTTCATGTGATTATGTGCCATGACCAAGTTCTCTTTAAGGGTACAAAGAATATCCTCTCGAACTGTAAGTGTTTGGTCAATCGCCTGGACCTTCGAGGTACCCGATAAGTATGAGAGAACTGAAGGTGGCTTCTGTCCATATACCACTTCAAAATGAGTCATGCGAGTAGCTGTATGGTAGGAAGTTTTGTACCACCATTCGGCTAGGGGTAGCCATTGAGCCCACTGATGTTGTTTTTCAGAGGCAAAACACCTCAGATATGTTTCCAAACACTTGTTGACAACTTCCGTTTGACCATCAGTATGGGGATGATAAGTTGTGCTGAGATGTAATTGGGTGCTCTGTAGCTTAAACAGTTCTTGCCAAAAATTGCTTGTGAAAGTTGGGTCACGATCAGAAACAATAGAGTGCGGCATGCCATGAAGCTTGAAGACCTGGTCCATGAAAAGTTGAGCCACCGTGGATGCAGTAAATGGGTGTTGAAGAGCGCAGAAATGAGAATACTTGGAAAGGCCGATCCACAACCACAATTATGACTAATTTATTCCCTGATTTGGGTAAGCCAATAATAAAGTCCATAGAGATATCCTTCCAAATAACAGGTGGAATCGAAAGTGGTTGTAGTGTGCCCAGAGATTTCATTGTTTCTCCCTTGTTGCATTGACACACCTCACATTCAACGACAAAATTACGGATGTCCTATTTCATACCATCCCAGAAAAAAGAACGTTTGACCCTGTCATATGTTTTGGTGAACCCCGAGTGCCCCATTGTGGGTGTAGCATGAAGCTCAGAAAGTACCGTGGATTTAAGCTTTGATTGTTTACTTAAATACAAATGACCTTTGTATCGAAACTCATCCTAGAGCCAAGAGTACCTTGGGGGAGCCAGAGCCTTGGTTTGCAATTGCTGGATCAGATGTGAACTTTTGGGATCTTGAAGCCATTCCTGGCACACAACTTGGAGCCAATCAGGTACAATGAAGGAAAGAGAAAAAAGGGATCCTTCTTCTTCATATTTCCAGGACAGTGCATCCGTGACTACATTGTCTTTTCCCTTCTTGTAAATGATCTCATAATCATAACCAAAGAGCTTAGTCACCCATTTTTGTTGCTCCTAGGAGGAAATGTGTTGTTCCAAAAAGTACTTGAGGCCTTGATGGTCTGTCTTAATTTGGAAGCATTTCCCCAAGAGATGAGGGTGCCACAGATCAATGACATGCAGAATAGCCAACATTTCCTTTTCATAAATGGGTTTTCCCAGATTCATTTTAGATAGTTGCTTGCTGGTGAAGGCCAAAGGTTGACCCTCTTGCATAAGGACAACACCGATTCCTTTCCCTGAGGAATCACATTCCAACACAAAGGTCTTTGTGAAATCAGGAAGGGCCAGAACTAGAGTGGTGCACATGGTCGTCTTCAAGGTTTGAAAAGCTTGAGCAGTGGCTGGAGTCCAAGTGAAAGAGTTCTTTTTGGGGAGAGCAGTGAGAGGTGCTACAATCTTTCTGTAGTTCTTAACAAACTTGCGATAATACCCTGTTAAGCCTAGAAATCCATGCAAGCTTTTGAGAGTCTTTGGGTGAGGCTAGTCCTGCATAGCTTCAATATTTTTCGGATCCACCTTGACGCCATCCTTTCCAACCGGATGACCCAAGTATTCTACTTCTAAGGCACCAAAAGCACATTTAGACTATTTCAGGAAAAGTTGGTGCTGGGAGAGGAGATGGAGAACTTGGTCCACATGAGTAAGATGGTTTGTCTAGGTTTTTCTATAGATGAGGATATAATCAAAGAAAACTAAGACAAAATGACGGAGAAAGGGAGGGAAGACATGGTTCATGAGGCTTTGGAAGGTGGAGGGGGCATTACATAAGCCAAAGGGCATGACCAAAAACTCATAGTGGCCCTCATGAGTGAGAAAGACCATATTGGGAATGTCTACCTCTTTCATAAGTATCTGGTGATAGCCCAAGCGAAGATCAAGTTTAGTAAAGAATTGGGTGCCACTCAATTCATCCAGGAGGTCATCAATGACAGGAATGGGAAATTTTTGTTTAATGGTTAGTTTGTTGAGGGCATGGAAGTCAGGACACATTCTCCAAGAAACTTCTTTCTTCAAGACCATGACTACAGGAGAAGAGTAAGGGCTCGTACTAGGGTGGATAATGCCTACATTAAGGAGTTCCTGGACCATTTTCTCAATTTCATTTTTTTGTGAAAAGGGCTGGCGATATGGACGGATATTGGGAGGAAGGCTTCCGAGTACAAGGGGAATGGAATGATCATGAACACTGCGGGAAGGAGGGAGTCCTTGGGGAGTGGAAAATACCATTTGATGTTTAGAAAGGAGAGCTTGGAGGTCATGCGACACCGGGGGTGTCTCTGTTGCTTGTATGGCATGGAGTTGGGCAATGACACTAGAATGACCTTTTTTGAGTAGCTTTTCCATGTGATGGGAACTAATGATCTTAGGTGAACCAACAGTGATGCCTTGGAATTTATATTGGTGGCCTTCCTGGTCGAATTGCATGGTTAATGCCTTAAAATCCATGAGAATGGGACCCAAAGTTCTTATCCAGTCTGCACCCAACACAATGTCACAACCTGTTGGCGTCGGAAGTCACTCCTGGATCTCTTGCAGAAGCAGAGCCCGACGCCCATCAGTTTTATGTCACGGTGGTTTTAATGGGTGATCAAATGGACAGAGACTCAGGGATATGTCACTCTAACTCAGATACTGGGTCCGGCATGTAAGAAACAAAGGAGGTCTTGATCTAACTGCAATCAGTGGGTTGATTAAAGGGTGAACAGGTGGAAGACTTGATAAGAAGAGTGAACAAATTACTTTGGGCAACAGGATTTCAACAATTTTTAGAAGAAAAACCCTGAACGCGAGATCCTCGGGTTCAGGGTTTCAAGATACTGAAAAAGGGACTTGACTGGATTCTCCAATTCCAAGTCGTTCAGTGTTAGGAAAATCACAAGGATTGATTAGAGACAATGTGACTATCACAGTGATCAAATTCTACATCATCCTATAACAACTTCAACTCGATTGGATTCTCCAATTCCAAGCTGCTCTAACACAGTTTGAACAAAGACATGAAATAAACTGACATTCATAAGGCAAGAAGTCTCAAGAGTTCATACATAACCAGAGATAACAGTGCTTCATTAAATATTTACAACCGGGAGCCCTGCTCGACCATCGATCCCTACAAAAATGGCAAAAACGCCTTCATATACTCAAGAAAACAAAAACAACAAAATCAAGACACTGCATTAAACACATTGCGTCTGCATGGCTTCTGACAATCTGCGACTGCCGTCTCTGAATGATCGTGCAACTACAACAGATGTAATCGAACTCCTGAAAGTTCCATGGGCGAATCGACGTGGCTTTAATTCGTCACCGGACTTTCCCATTATGGCGGAGGTGATGTCTAGCCACCACCAACTACTTCAATAACTTCTTCATTGGGATTGAGGATGGCCCGACCAACTCGGCACTTCTGCGACGTGGAAGACCCTCTGCGCTGCCACCTGGATCAACTGAACGACCTGATGGATAGGCATGGAGGCTAGTGCAAAGGATGGGGTGCATAATGGGAGTGGTGGCGCCAAAACCGAGGAGTGATGAGGTGTGAGAGAGGTGACAGGGGAAGATACATGGTGGAAAGCAATAAGCGGAGGGGGCAGGTGATGAGATACAATGGGCACACTTTAACGGAGGCTGGCGTGGAGAGGAGCGAGACACATGGCAGGTGATGAGTGAATGATGAGATGGGGAAGGGACCACCTGGACTAAAGAGTGGAGATGGACAGATGACACATGGCAACAGGGGAGAGGTGACTCAAGAGGATGATACAATGGGGGGAAGGGCCCATGTCGGTTAAAAATAGAGCAGCTGAGAAGGATGGGATCGTGCGAGCATCATTGATCTGGGCACTTAGATCTCAGTCGTTGGGAAGCTGCGCGCCCGATTTCAGACTCCCCCCCCTCTGCTTAAAGGTAGAAAGGTAGGGGGGGTCCGGAATTACCTTGAGCGCCGTTGATCCAGGCGCTCCGATCAGGACCGTTGAAGAGATGCGCCCTTGATTCTGGACCCCCCCCCTCCGCTTAAAGGTAGAAAGGTGTGGGGGTCCGAAATCCAATGCGCACCGTCGATCTGAGCGCGCGAAATCCTGCCGTCCAGATCTGCTTGCCACTTAACAACATATGCATTTGCGCCCCGAACTTAGGATAAGTGGGTTTTTTATCCATTCCTTCGCATTTTACCCCCTGCTACAAGAAATATCGCTAACATTTGGCTCCATGGGGGATAGAGTCGTCTCTGTGATGCTCTAAGGACTCTTTTGCAGATTCAGTGCCTTGCTGTTGGGCTATGGAGTCATTTATTAAGTTGAAAAAAAAAACGATATTTACAAAAAAAAAAGAGCCGACTGCGGCTCACAAAAAACATTTTTTCAAGAAATGCCCATTTACTGGGCCATTAAAAACTTCTTTGCCTTCCAGATCCTGCAACCTGTAAGTATTGTTTGAAAATACTTCAAGGATCCTGAAAGGCCCAAACCAGAGGGCATCAAACTTACTGTGCTTGCCCCTGTCCTTCCTAGGTGCATCCCATTTGAGTACCATATCACCTTGCTCAAATCCTTTCTTTTTGCTCTTCCTGTCAAAAGCCTGCTTGATCTTCTGTTGATGATCGCAGGCCCTGTTCATAACCTGCTGCACTTCCACCATCTGATGAATCCCTCTGACCATATTGTTAGGCTCTCCTTCAAGGTCCTGGAGGAATTTTGCCACAGATAAGGCGAGCTGAGTAGGGAAAACGACCTCTGTTCCATAAACCAGTTGGAAAGGTGAGATGCCCAGGGACTTCTTTGTTGTCACTCGGTCAGCCCATAGAGCAAATTTGAGCTTCAAATCCCAGGCCCTTTTATTGTCTTCCAGCAATTTCTTGATGAGCTTGATCAGACTTTTATTGGAAGATTCCACCAATCCATTTCCTTGAGGATAATAGGGAGTGGAGTGAATTAGTGAAATCTCAAACTATTCACAAAACTTAACCAGAGGCTCAGACCGAAAGGGGGAGGCATTATCAGTGACAATTCTGCTAGGGCAGCCAAATCTGGCTATGATGTCCTCCAGGAAGCTGATAATTACTTTGTGAGAAGTGCTTCTGGTGGGGACAACCTCTATCCATTTGGTGAAATAGTCTGTCGTAGTCAGAATCCATCTGTGCTGACCACTTGAGGGAGGATGAATTTCTCCAATGAAGTCCAATCCCCACTGCTGAATGGGTGCTGAAACTACTACAGGCTTTAATGGCAAAGGTTTGAGCTGTTGTTTTCCTGAGAACTTTTGGCATTTGATGCAAGCTTTGATTTCTTTGTGGACATCAAGAAATAAAGTGGGCCAGTAGTACCCATCCCGGAGGATCTTATGAGCTGTGGTCTTCCAGAAATGATGACCTCCACAAAGGCCAATGTGGAAATCAAATATAACCCGCTGGACTTCTTGTGGGTCCAGGCACCTTAAAAATACCCCTAAAGGGTCTTTCCAGTACAAGGTTTGGTCAATGAGGCAATATCTGACCGCCTTGAGCTTCAGATCTCTTGCCTTGCCTTTTTCCATTCCATCAGAAGGCTTCAATTTTTGCTGAAAATACAATATGTCCTTGTACCAGGCGCATGTTGCTAGTGATAAGGCATCCTGAAAATTCCTGTTGGATGACTCAGCTTGCTGAATTTTTGAGCAGGTGTTGATGTAGCTAATCCCCAAGACTTTGCAGTTGGATTCAACCAACAACTTGGCTAAACCCTGTCCCTTTATCAACTTGGTGGGCTTAATCTCCAGATCAAACTCTAGGATCTTAGCAATCCACTTCCCTCTTTTCCCATCCATGTCAGGCTGTATAAGGATGTCCTTCATAGAAGCTGAAGGAACGTATGCTATCACCTTTGAGTGCAAGAAATAGATCCTGAAAGCTTTGAGAGCCTTTACTAAGGCATAAGCTTACTTTTCTATGATTTCATACCTGGTTTCTGCATCTCTTAATGCCTTGCTGAATAAGGCAATGGGTTGTTCTCGCCCTTCCTCATTTTTCTGCAACAAAACCATTGTTACCGTATCAAAAGAAGCAAAAGAGAAAATTAGTAATTCCTTGGAATAGTCGAGACTGATAAGAACAGGTGCCTCAGTCAATGCTCTTTTAATTTGGACGAAATATTCCCTGGGTTCATCGGTCCATTTTACTTCATTACCTTTTCTGAGCATGGTTGTGATATTTTTTACCAACTTAGCAAAATTTGAGACAAATCTCCTCAAGAAATTAATCTTCCCTAAGAAGGCCTGAACCTCCTTTTTGGATCTAGGAAGGGATAGGGCTTGAATTGCCTCAACCCTGCTAGGATCAATCTTCACTCCTCCTTCCGATACTATATGGCCTAATAGCTTCCCTTCTTTCATAGCAAACAAAGATTTTCTAGGGTTTAAGGATAGGCCAAACCTCCGACATTTCAGAAAAAATTTCCTCAGGTGACTGCAGTGTTCTCTGTCAAACCTGGAGAAAACCGTTATATCATCCAGGTAGATTACCACATACTTATCCTTTTCCCCAATAAAGGCTATGTCCATGGCTCGCTTAAATGTTGCCCCTGCATTCATCAATCCGAAAGGCATTTTGGCATACATGAATGTGCCCCAAGGAGTGGTGAAGGCCGTTTTTTCTCTGTCCTCGGGTATGACTGATATTTGATTATAGATAGAGAAACTGTCAATCATGGATATCCTAGATGCACCAGTTACCTTCTGCAATATGTATTCCATGTTGGGGAAAGGATAATTGTCTTTCCTTGAGCTTTTGTTTAGGTTCCTGAAATCAACACAGAGTCTGATTTCCCCACTTTTCTTCCTTACTGGAACCAAATTAGCTATCCACTCGGAATACCTCAAGGGGACAATGATTTGGGAATCCAACAATTTCTTCACTTCTCTCTCCATGACAGGAAACAACATGGGATTTATCTGTCTCAGCTTCTGTCGAAATGGCTTAGCCTCCTCTTTTAGTGGGATCTTATGCTGAATGACAGATGTGTCATAGGTCTTGAGGTCTTCATAGGCCCATGCAAACACATCAGCGAATTCCTTTAATAACTCAGTATATTCCTCCCTTTGTTCCTTGGTCATGCTGCTCGATAATTTGACAAACTTAGGCTCATCCTGCGTGCCAATGTTGCATTCAGCTATGTCAACATCTTTACTTGAAACACCACCCTTTATTGCCACATCATTCTTGTCAAACAACCTTTCTAAAGGGCTAGTCCCATGGGAATGTGATTGCGAGGAAGCTGAATAATCTGGTGATTAGCAATTTTGTTTGAAACACATTAGGGTGAGATTCACCCTCTGGGTCGGGATCCTGATCAATGTGCAGTGCTGAAAACTCATTGACGTTCCAAAGAAAATTTTGTATTTCAAGATCGTCCTCGAATACCTCCTAGTGCTTTACATTGTCCGGGATGGATGGTCTGTATCTTATTTCAACCTCACCATGGATCTTTGGTGGCAGAGAGACCTTGAACAAACTAGCTGAGACGGCTAAGGAGTCGGCCAAGGTTATTTTCTTCCTTTGGGACAAAAGTAATGTTGAAAGCTGAGAAGAAATTATCAATCAGGTCCCATACCTCATTTCTGTAACTCCTGAGCCGAGGATGCTTAGCCTGATAAACATTCCTGACCTGTTGGATTATTAATTCTGCATCTCCGAACACAGATACCTCTTCAATTCCCATTCCTTTTGCAGCCCTCATAGCCAGAACAAGAGCTTCGTATTCCGCCACATTGTTGGTAGTTTCAAATTCCAGCTTGTATGACATGGATATAGTCTCTTGGCAAGGCGATATGAAAATCACTCCAGCGCCATCACCCATACTAGAGGAAGCTCTGTCAAAGAACATCTTCCAGATAGAGGTGGTTGGAGGAGGTATCTCCTGATTAAGAATGGGCTGCTTTCTGATCTGTAAAGGGGCCTCAGCAGCTTCGGTGATCTGTAACAAACTAGACCCTAAGTCGGTGTCAAGTGAAAAGATGGGGTGGTTAGTGGGTTTTTCTTCATCACTAACAATGTAGGCTAGCTGGGCCTCTCTGTACAACCTCCCGTGTTCCCCTTCAAAGAACGAAATAGTGGCATATGTGAGGTCCATCTGTAATGTTCCTCCAAGTCTTTTAATCCAAGACCTTGACAACAACATGCCAAACTTGGGGGGAACATCAGCTACTACAATGTCCATGACCACACTCTTCATGGGCAGCTGAAACAGAGAAACCACCAAGTCCTTGATGACTCCCAGACATTACACCCTCCTTGAATCAAAAGAGTATAAATCATGATAGGCCTTCGTCACTTCTAGTCCCAGATCTTCCATTACTATTTTGGGCATAAGATTATGGGAAGCCCCTGAGTCCATGAGGCAGTTATGCAACACTTTATCATGTATATTCAGGGATGTGTAGAAGGGAGGGGATGAATCATCTCTATCTTCCACCATAGGCCCCAAGACGACTGCAGGCTTTTCATCTTGGAGGTTTATTGAGTCAGAGGGAGGCTGGGGGGACTCAGATTGTAGCAACTTGGAAAGGGACCTTTTAGAATCTTCATTTTTAACTAGCTCAGAGATGGGGATGGGAATATTGATCTTTTGAATTTCATGCTCAAAATTAAAAGCGGAAATAGGCTTAGGAGCTTCCCTTACCTCAGTGACAGGTTCTTTGGCTGTTGGCAAAGCACTCTGAGTTCTCTTTTCTTTAGTTGTGGTTGTTGTAGCTTTAGTAGGCCTATCTTCTATGAGGGGCTGGTATTGGCCATCAAAGTCTCCTTCTTTCTTTATTGACCTAAGATTGTATTTGTTAGAAGTGTGACCAATCCTTTCTCCCTTTCCTAACTCATGGATCTGAATGTTCATCAGGTATTTTTCGTATGCAGACTGAGTCAAATGGGGAAAAGGAGGAGCTTCCTCAACATAGTGAATTTCAGGGTCGAATTCGCCTATCTCCTCTCCTTCCTCATGAGTAACCAGGTTATTTTGGAGAGGGGTTTGAATCCTTTGATTCTCTCTGTCTTTTTCCCTTTGTTCCCTTGGGAAGGCCTGTGGTCCATTGTTATTAGGTCTCCTGAAACCTCTATTATTAACATTCTGGGGATTCCTGTACATGGGCTTCCCTTCTAACTCCCACCTTTCCATCCTGGCAGAAAGTGATTTTAGTATTCTGGTTGTCTCATCTGTCTGATAGGGCATGGGAGAGGAACTGGATGGGGAGGCTTCAGGCTTTTTCTTGGATATATTTCTATCAGCAGTGCTCCTGAGTCAGTCAACAACCAATATATTAGATTCTACTTCCACGGCTGCATCCTGCATGTGGACCAGGGTAGTGGCTCTTCTCTCTCTCAGTAGTAGGCATAAATTAGGATCAAAAGCGCTAGCATAAGTGATCCTAGCCGAGGCTTCTGAGGGCTTTATCTCAGCGGGAATTTTATTATACATTTTATTGAATCTCTTGGATAAGTCAGAGACAGACTCTCCTTTTTTTCTCTTCAAAGATCCAAACTCTGTCATATAATACATGAAATATTTTTGATCTCCCCACTGTCTCAAAAAGGAATTATCCAATGCTTCGATCCCATCAATAGATCCAGGAGGCAGGGCCTTGAACCATTTTCTAGCCTCGCCTTGGAGGCTATGGACAAAAATCCTCATCCATACATTTGCATGCATGATGAAATTATCATCTGTGAAACTGTAAAATGCTTCTAAGTGTTCATCTGCAGTTACGTCCCCCTCACCCGTGAACTTGGGTAATTGCTTGAGGTAACCATCTACCGGGAGGGCGTTGAGGGGCTGAGGTAACACAAGGGGAGCATAACTAGCGGCTATAATATCCTTCATTCTGGTCATAGGGGGATTAACGCCATCCATAGGAATATTGGGTGGAGGAGAACTTGGAGGAGAAGGAGTTCGCGAAAGGGGTGCGGGAAATGAGTCTCAAAGTGGAGTGGGAAACAATAGAGGGTTTGAGGAGAAGGCTAATGAACTCAAGTCAGTAGGTGCTCCTCTTTGTGCAGGAGTGGGGAAATATTCTATAGTCCCTGGTCTACGCCAAGGAACAACTTCAGAGGAGAGGGGAGTGACAAGGATTTCTCTCTCCAATCCCAGACCAGGAGGGGAAAACTCAGCAAGAACACTCCCAAAATTCAGGAAACGGGAAACCTCTGAAGGAGGTCTATCAAAAAACTGAGGAGGAAGAAAAGGAGGAAAATGAGTTCTTACAGAAGGAGATGGCAGATTACTTGTTTCGGTGGTGGAAGCTTCTTCTTCAGGGGTCTTTCCTTTTATGAGAACCACCTCTGGATCAGTTACAGGTGTAGCTAGGGGTAGCTGTGGATGTGACCGCGTATGTCTGCTTCTGGAAGCCACAATTAAAAAAGCGGGTTCGCTCCAGTGGAGTCATCAAAATGGAGTGGACAGGTGCACAGTAGAAATCTTGATAATTATGATATCTGATGCACCTTCAGAATCAGTTAATCGTTGTCATTCAATCCTGAGGAAAATATTCAACTTCGTCCCCGACAAGGGCGCCAGAAATGTTGGCGTCGGAAGTCACTCCTGGATCGCTTACAGAAGTAGAGCCCGATGCCCATTAGTTTTATGTCACGGTGGTTTTAATAGGTGATGTCACTCTAACTCAGAGACTGGGTCCGACATGTAAGAAACAAAGGAGGTCTTGATCTAACTTCAATCAGTGGGTTGATTAAAGGGTGAACAGGTGGAAGAATTGATAAGAAGAGTGAACAAATTACTTTGGGCAATAGGCTTTCAGAAATTTGTAGAAGAAAAACCCCGAATGCGAGATCCTCGAGTTCAGGGCTTTAAGATACTGAAAAAGGGACTTGACTGGATTCTCCAATTCCAAGTCGTTCAACATTAGGAAAATCAAAAGGACTGATTGGAGATAATGCGACTATCACAGTGATCAAATTCTACATCATCCTATAACAACTTCAACTCGACTGGATTCTCCAATTCCGAGCTGCTCGAACACAGTTTGAACAAAGACATGAAAGAAACTGACATTCATAAGGCAAGAAGTATCAAGAGTTCATACATAACCAGAGATAACAGTGCTTCATTAAAGCTTTACAACTGGGAGCCTTGATCGACCATCGATCCCTACAAAAATGGCAAAAACGCCTTCATATACTCAAGAAAACAACAACAACAAAATCAAGACGCTGCATTAAACACATTGCGTCTGCATGGCTTCTGACAATCTGCGGTTGCCGTATCTGAATGATCGTGCAACTACGGTAGACGTAATTGAAATCCTGACAGTTTCGTGGGTGAATCGATGTGCCTTTAATTCGTCGCCGGACTTTCCCATTATGGCGGAGGTGATGTCTAACCACCATCAACTACTTCAATAACTGCTTCATTGGGATTAAGGATGACCCGACCAACTCGACACTTCTACGACGTGGAAGACCCTCTGCGCTGCCACCTGGATCAACTGAACGGCCTGATGGATAGGCGTGGAGGCCAGCGCAAAGGATGGGGTTCATAATGGGAGTGGTGGCACCAAAACCGAGGAGTGATGAGGTGTGAGAGAGGTGACAGGGGAATATACATGGCGGAAAGCAATAAGCGGAGGAGGCAGGTGATGAGATACAATGGGCACACTTTAACAGAGGCTGACGTGGAGAGGAGCGAGACACATGGCAGGTGGTGAGTGAATGATGAGATGGGGAAGGGACCACCTGGACTAAAGAGTGGAGATGGACAAATGACACATGGAAACAGGGGAGAGGTGGCTCAGGAGGATGACACAACAGGGGGAAGGGCCCACGTCGGTTAAAAATAGAGCAGCTGAGAAGGATGGGATCGCGCGAGCACCATTGATCTGGGTGCTTAGATCTCGGCCATTGGGAAGCTGCATGACCGATTCCGGACCCCCCCCTCTGCTTAAAGGTAGAAAGACAAGGGGGGTCCGAAATTGCCTTGAGCACCATTGATCCGGGCGCTCCGATCAGGACCGTTGAAGAGATGCACCCTTGATTTCGGACCCCCCCCCTCCGCTTAAAGGTAGAAAGGCGAGGGGGGGTCCGGAATCCGATGCACGCCGTCGATCAGAGCGCGCGAAATCCTGCCGTCCAGATCTTCTTTCCACTTAACAACAGATGCATTTGCGCCCCGAACTTAGGATAAGTGGGTTTTTCATCCATTCCTTCGCATTTTACCCCCCGCTACAAGAAATATCGCTAACACAACCATCCATGTCGATAGAAAACATATGGGATTTTAGGTGGTAGTCACTGATTTGGAGAAGCACATTTTCACAGTGCCCTCCACATTTAATGGAACCACCATTGGCAATCATGATTTGGAAATTGTTGACAACATGGATGTAGCAATGAGTTTCTTGGGCAATGCGACGATGAATAAAATTATGGGTGCTTCCACTATCAACCAGAATGATGACCTTCTGATGCTTGATGTAACCGATTAACTTGAGGGTTTGGGGAGTGGAAAATCCAGTGAGAGCATTGAGGGAAATGACGGGTTCTACTTCGGGAGGGTTTGAGGGAGGGGTTATGTCAGTGATTTCAGGTGACTCAGACACAAGAGGAGTTTCAACATTCTCTTCCGAAATATCCTCAGAGATGGCCATAAAAATCTTTTGTTCCTTACACTTGTGGCTCGAGAAATATTTTTCATCACAATTATAACAAAGGCCTTTGAGTTGGCATTCAACCATTTTAGCCCTGGTCAATTTTTGGATCTTTAATGGGGTGGAGGGAGTAGTGGGAGTGACGGGTTTAGGGCGAGGGATAAAGGAGGGTTTTCAGTTTTGAGGTGATACAACCTGTTGTGCTTCTTTAGCTCTTTTAGTAGCCTCCACCCAAGTCGAGGGTCGAGCCATGAGGACATGGGCCCGAATCTCCTCCTTGAGGCCACTGATAAAACACTCTCGAAAGAAAGCATTAGTCATGCCCTCTGTTTGAAAAGTCAGGCACTCAAAGGCAGCTATGAAGTCTTCTACTGTTCTAGATTGTTTCAACTTTTTCAAACGACCCAAATGGTTGGTGTCCATGTCAAAGCGTTCATAAAGCTCAATCACAAATTGGGTCCAAGCAATATACCTTTGACGAGAAGTTTTTCTCCATTGCCACCATTGCCAACGTTCTTGATCTAGATGGAGAACACCATACCAAAGTTTGGCCAAGTCATTTGTGATGTCGTATAAAGAGAAATAATGTTCCATTTGGGTTACCCAACAAGTGGGGTCCGAGCCATCAAATTTGGTCACATCCACCCACGGAAGGTGTAGGTCACGTTGAAAGTGATGGTGCTAAAAGGTATGGGAATGGGAGGAATGTTCGCCTTTAGTCTTGGGAGGTGCTTCAGAGAAATGGTCATCTGTAGGGATCTTCAGTTTTTTGCAGAGGGATGCAAAGACAGATTCAATCTGGGTGGTCAGTTCTTGTTTGAATTCCTCCATTGATGACTACATGGTTGTATTTATGGTTGTATTGATGGATGAATCGATGGAGGCAACAGTAGCATTGAGTTGTTTCACTTCTTTTTGTGTCTCGAGGAAACCAGATTGCAAGGTGTTGAAGCGAGTTTCCAGATCTTGGCTACGGGTATGGGCCATGAGGATGGGTGAACTGAAAAGGGGGGGGCGAGGTAAACTTTTTTTGCCGAAAAACGATATGGATGAATGTGACAAGGGCGGAGAGATGAATCCAGTGGAATAGGTCTCAAATAATGGTGAAAATATTTCCAGAATTTTTTGCTTTTTTTTTACACCTGTGGAGTTATACTCCGGTCTAAAGAATACTGCAGTGATGAAATCCCAAAATGCTTAACCATAAATAAATGTGTATTTACTTGGCAACCCGAACACAGCTGCGTCACAATAGATCTGGTCTGTTTTAATTTGTTTATGTTTCTGTCCCCCAAGGGTTAGGTATTCAAGGGTTCTATAGACAAGGGTTTGCCCTGTGATATAGCTCTTTGATATACGTGTGGGGTCCAACAGTAGTACTCAGCCCAATATCTTAGGGCAATAACTAAGGAGGATAGACCGTACCCTTATCCATACTACCCGACTACCTAGGTAGTAGAGAGTATCTTCCCGAGTGCTGTTCTCGGTGACACTGCAGTCCGACGACCGATAGGTTTATCTAAAGAGGGCTTCAGGAAATCTAGGCTGATCCGTACACAGGTGCTGTTTGATGCGCTACCACTCGAATGGGTACCAACAAGGGTTATAAGGGTGGCCAATAGATGTGCGCTTAAGAACCACTTGTATTTCCTGTGTGTATGAATCCGTCAACCGCGGGTTTATGTGCGTAACGACAGATCTCTGTGGCTTAAAGACGCCGAAATATGTCTCTACCCTGAAAAAAATTCCCACAATTTATGCCAAGGAAAGTGCTTTGATACCACTTGCAATATACCAGATATAATAAATATGCAGAACATAAATAAAATGATAGAAATGGCAGAATAATAGTAATATATCCAGCATAATCTCCACAATAACACAGAAATGATATATAAGAACAACAACAGAAATAACACTTTGATTCAGAAAGCAATGTTCATAGGCCTCTACGAGGGGGCAACCTCCAATCGAGTAGCGCTCTGTTACAATAATCTCCAAGCTAGGGTTTTCATACCCTCGACCCTTATTTATACTAAATATGTCTATCAAGAGAACCATCTAGAGGAATATCCTTCTAGAAGTGGAAGCTTCTATTAGGTCTTCTTACATTTGCCTTATTCTATTTTATTGAAAGGACTTATTAATATTGACCTTTATTACATACGAATATATTGATCTACCTATGTGTGGGTTAGGACCCTAACAAAACCTGTAGGGAAGATTCTTCTGCGGATTCACAGATCTAATATTCACCAATAGCGGGAGAGAAATTGCGATGCCTTCATATGGAAAGAAGTGGAGTTGAGAAGAAGATATATGAAATATACTTGGGAGGTAGTATTTTACTCAGAAAGATTGAGCGACCAGTATGAGAGATTCTGGCTTAAGTTCCTGAAAGAACTTTTCCACTGGATAGATAAGCTCCAAGAAGCTCCAGAATTTCAAGAACGAGTCAAGAGGACCTATACTTGGGATACAAAAAATATTGCAACACTTCATTGACCGGATCATACAGTCACACGAGCGATTGATTTTTGGGTCAACACCACATTAGAAGGATACATTATTGAGTTTGCAGCTGAGAATCACCAATATTTTTCATGAGCAGAAGTGAATTTCAAGAAAGATGCAAGGGGAAGACTATTGAGAGAAATCCCCCTGTGGATTAAGGTTTTCTTGATGGAAGAGGGGATGTTGACTATATCCCCGACCGAGATGGTAGCGTAAACACCCCCACTTGGGGTGGAATCATGGCCTAAGAGAGGGGAGAGGGCTCTTTGAAAAATGGGGGAAACAAAAAGAAATGGACTCAAGAGACGAGCGAGCCTTGAAAAGAGTCTCCATTGTTGAGAATTGGTGGCACAGTAAGATAAAGAAAGCAACAAAATAGTTCAAGAAGTTGCAAAAAGTAGTCGGACCAGAAGAAGTAGAGGAAAGACAGATGGAAGAGTTGCATAAGATGAGAAGACAAGAAAGACTGGCCAGTAAAATATTAAGTGAGATAGAAGCACAAAGAGAAAGAAGTCCCCAGGAGGGTGGACACGAATCAAGGGAGAAGGAAGCCAACATGGATATTGAAGAGGAAAGAGAATATTAAACCCCGATGCTAGGAAATATCAGGAATCCTACTGAAGAAACCTCTCCAGAGGAAGAGAACGAGACCCCCCAGATCAAAGAAACCAACCCTGAATCTAGTGGGACCAACCCTAAATCACCCATACCCCAAGTGTATTATATAAAAGTGGTAAGTTCGATACTACCTTCTTATGCTAATTCTGTTCCAATACAATTAGTTAGTCAGTCACAACCAGGAAGTGTGAGTACAAGGAGGATATTGGGATCCCTTGGTAGGTTGCAACCAGGACCGTTAGGTTTTATTTTGATAAGAGCAACAAGCTCAATGATGGCTGGTAACGCAGGAGGTTTGATTGCTTGATACACATAATTCTGGGGTAAGGGAGACGAAGATGTTGAGCAACATTGGTTCTTGTGTGAAGCAATCTGGAGGTCTAGAGGGACTCCATATGCGAATAAATTTGTTAAGTTCCAGACTACCTTGAGAGGACATGCTCTCAAATGGTACATGAAGGTTATTGAGGAATAAGTGCCATGAATGTAAGGTCAAGCGTTCACTCTTGACGAGGTGAGAACAAGGTTCATAACGGATTTTAAGCTACCTCAGTCAGAACAACAAGCTCTGTCTAAGTTGAGTGATATTCAACAAAGGGAAGGTGAATTAGCCTGGGAATATAGCCAAAAGTTTAAATATGTTATAGGGAGGTTAGCGCATCCAATTCATGAATAACATAAAAGAGAATGGTATATTCATGGATTTCTACCTCTGACACAGATTCCATTATCACAACAATGGATAACCACTTTGACAGATGCATTAGAACAATAAATGAAGATTGAAGCCATGGAAGGATATCTGAGGATCCTGAGAGTGATCAGATCCCCAACATATGCAAATTTGGCGCAACTACAAGGGAAAATATCAACGCTTACATAAAATATTCAGGAATTAAAGATACCTATACCAGGATGATCATAGGTCTGGTGTACCAAATGTTACACATACAAACATCTAGTAAACAAATGTCCATGAATAATGGGAATGGGACCTCCTCAAAATTCAATGGGACCCTCACTAGGACCCATGGGAAGAGTTGCATAAGTATTTGTGAATTTACCATTCCATAACTCCACCCCATATCAAGCTTTTCTAGGGAGCCAAACAACACCAACAGTCAGGTATTGCAACATTTTACAAATCCATGGGCATGGGCCGAGATAGTGCTCCATTATTCATTAGTATTCAATAGTACCAAATACGATACATTGTGAGTTTTGCACATCTACCACACATACTGCCAATCAATGTAGAGTGTTGGGTGCACTTACAGACAAGTTGGAACGAACATCATTCAGGGTGAATGAAACCCCTTAGGGACTGGGAAGAGGTCGAGGAGGTGGAGCCGGAGGAGATTTAAAAGGAGGAAGAACTAGGGGAAGAGGAACAAGAAGATGCTACAAATGTGACGAGCAAGGCCATATATCTAGAGACTGTCCTCATCCGAGGTGACCATGGAGCTCTCATTGTAGAACCAATGGGCACACAACTGAAGACTGCCTAGAACTAATTGAAAAATGGGAAGATCATGTATGCCAATGAGGAACTAACCTCATCAGTTCATAAATCAAGAGAGTTATTAGAGGACAATTTCCCAACCTTAATATCATCATTCGAGGAGGATAAAAGATAGGAGCTGATGCTGATAATTTACCTCAGATCTAGAAATCAACACCTAAAGAAGACATGTATGACCTTCTGAAACATAAGTTGTTCTTTAAAAATGCCATAGAATTATTTCAAAATATCTCCAGCCTTGAGATGCAAGAGAAACCCCCTCAGCCTATTGTTTACCCGAAGATTGTGCAAGTCCCTGCTTCACCCCCTCCACCCAGAAACCTTGTAGTTATGATGAGACAACCTGAGCAACCAAAAAATGTAGTCGACCTTTGGTTTCAGTTATTTTATGATATTCTTGGGAATGACCAGTTAACAAAGAAGTTGCACAATGCTCTATACCTAGTTTTAGGGTATGAAGAACCCACAAAAGCAAGAATAATGACTAATCTTCCCAAGAAGAGTGCCCAGAGAGTGCAGAGAAAGAAAGTACATACTGGAAAAGAGTTTAGACTAGTAGCCCAACTAGAATAGTTTGAGATTAAGGGTGTTATGTTAGAATTAGGATATGATGTTAACATACTACCTAAAAAGACTTGGTAAGCCCTAGGAAATCCCCAGTTTACATATTCCCCAATCCAGCTAAGAATGACCAACCAATATTGTATTTTCCCAATAGGAAGACTGGAGAATGTGGAAATAGATGTTGTGGGAGTGAAGACTATAGCTGATTTGGAGGTGATCAAAATCATGGGGGATAAGGACCTTTATCCTGCACTACTTGGTATTGATTGGGACTATGAAATCTATGCAGTGATTGACCTAAACAAATACACTATGACATTTGAGGCAGATGGAATCAAGGTAGTTCAACCCTTGGATCCATATGTAGGCCCCAGATATATAGAGCCAATGGAAAACAATATGGAGGTAGAAGATTTGGATTAGTTGTACACTGTAACAAAAGGAACAAGAGAAGATTACATAAATCTTACTGCTGATGGGTCAGTAAGTTGGAGAAGTATACAATCAACGGACGAAGATTCAAAACTAGCATTTGACAATTGGAAGCAAGGCTCATAAAAAATATTTTCAAGAATATGCGCAACTGCCAGGGAAACTAGATGGGTTGGAATCGAGGTCAGAGAACACCCAATATATGATGGTGCCTTAGGACTTGACAATTTTCTACTCAGCATGGAATAAAAGGTAGTGGAAGATAAAAGGATCTCAATACTGGATTTATCCCTCCAAGACACCCTTGCCAGATGGTGGCCCAATCACAAATCCTTACTAAAAAATTGGAACGATGTGAAGCAAGATATCAAATATAGATTTCAAGATAAAGAGCAGTTGGAATCAGATAAGCAGACGGATTTCCAAGTTGCACAACTGTTCAATGGAGAGTCTAATCCTAAAGCACATATTGAAAAATGCGTGACACAGTGGCATGTTGTGGAAATACCATCTCACTTCTATATTCAAGTATTTGCCCACTCACTAGGGCCAATCCAAAAATCTTGGTTCATGCATGAAGAAACAAAAATATAGACCAGTGACTGACAAACATTGGAAGATCACTTTTGCAAGGAATTATCGTTTACAAGTAAGTACCTTGAGCTTGAAGTAGTCCTGCAAAGAATTGAAGAATTTATTTTTACAGACAATAGTAAACAAAAATCATACCTAGTGGTATGTGCAAAGCATAGCCGAGAACTTTAGACTAATCTTCACCTAACCTTAGACAAGAGGATGATAGAATGCTATAATAGTGAGAGGGATTTGGAAAGCCCGGATGATTTAGAAGAATTGAGAAACTTAGCCATTAAAGAGACATAAGGGAACCGAGAAATCCAGAACATCATACCCAGTCAGACTGATAGTTATTATAATCAACCATTGAAGTTGCGCAAAGTTAATAAAGGGACCACAGAGAAACCTAAAATAACTATGGTGGGAGATTACTGGGATGAGAAAACTAGTAAAGAAATATAGTGTTTTTTGCGAGAATATGAGGATTTGTTCCCAAAGGCATTTTCAGAGTTAAAAGGGATCAAAGGTGTTATGGGAGAAATGAAAATTGAATTAAAACCAAGATCAAATCCTATGAGGCATAGACCATACTGCCTTAACACCAGAGTGAAAGATAAGTTTAAGAAGGAAATAGAAAAGATGCTGGAAGCTAGACTTATTTTTGTAGTAGAAGAAGCAGAATGGGTTAGCCCAATAGTCATACAGATAAAGAAAGGCATAGAGGATATCAGGGTCTATGTAGACTATAGAAGCCTTAATTCTGCCTGTGTGCATGAACCTTTTCCAACACATTTTACTGATGAGGTGCTAGAAGAGGTTGCGAGGAAATAATCTTACTCATTTACAAATGGATTTTCAAGGTATCACCAAGTAAGGATTGCTGAAGAGGAAAAGAAGAAGACCACATTCATAACAAAATGTGGGTCATTTGCATACAATGTGATGCCATTTGACTTAAAGAACGCCCCTGCAGTTTTCTCCAGGATTGTAATAACAACTTTCTGAGAATTTATTCACAATTTTATAGAATTTTATATGGATGATTGGATGATATACAGTCTTCTCAAGTAATATGTAGCACTACTACGTTTGATGTTTGACAGATGTCGAGAATTGCAGATATTGTTGAATCTCAGAAAGTGTATCTTCTGTGTGCCACATGGAAATTTGTTGGGCCACATAGTATGCTGAGAGGGAGTAGTGGTAGACCTAGCCAAAGTTGTGGTTATTGTGAACATGCCACCACCTACGAGTGCTAAGAAGTTGCGCTCCACACTGGGGCACACAAGGTACTATTGGAGGTTCATCAGAAGATATGAAAATATCACTACACCTTTGGAAAAGATATTAAAGAAGGCCGAAGTGTTCCAATGGACACCAGAATGTGATAAAGTGTTCGAGACCCTAAAGGAGAAGCTCAACAAAAAACCTATTCTGATATTCCCAAATTGGGAAAATGAATTTCACGTCCATGTAGATGTTTCAAGTATTGCCTTGGGAGCTATCCTAGGACAACCAGGAGATGGAGCCAGGGATCATCTTATCCATTTTGTGAGCAGGAAGTTGTTGCAAGCTGAGTGAAACTATACAATGACAGAAAGGGAGGGTTTAGCTATGATTTATGCTTTGCATAAGTTTAGACATTATTTGTTAGGTTCTAATTTTAAGTTCTTTACTAATCATTATGCATTAAAATATCTAGTTAACAAACCTGTGTTGGAAGGGAGAGTTTGTAGATGGTTGTTATTGTTTTAGGAATTTTCTTTTGAAGTGATCATTAAGCCTAGAATATGTAATGTAGGGACATATCACCTATATACACTAGAGTCAGGGGAAAGTGGCAGAGTAGTCGATGGTCAGATCCCAGATGCAGACCTATTTTGGGTTGAGGCCATACTAGAGTACCTGGAAGACATACTAGTCTTCTTAAGTACAAGAGTCTGTCCAAAAACATAATCCACAACCCATGAAACGCCATATGGTGGTTAGAGAAACAGACTATCATTTGATTGCAGGGAAATTGTATAAATTGGGACTAGATAGTATCCTTAGTAAATGTGTCTTGGACCATGAAAGATAAGATATTCTATGGGAGTGCAACAATGGAGTTGCGGGAGGTCATGTGGGAGGAAATGCCACTTCGCATAAAGTCCTCCAAGATGGACTATGGTGGGCACAACTCTTCAAGGATGAAAAGGAATATGCTAGATCATGTGATGTGTGTCAAAGAGTGGGAAAGCCATCATGACAAGATACATTACCACTTCAACCAGTTAGAGATTTACAAGCATTTGAGAAGTGGGCAGTTGAATTCAATGGGCCGATCAACCCCACAACTAAGAATTCAAAGGCTAGGTACATTATTACCGCAACTGACTACCTTACACGTTGGGATGAGGAAACAATTGTTCAATATTGTTCGACCGATATTGCTGCTAGGTTAATTTTTGAAAATATTATCACTCGATTTGGATGTCCTAGGAGTCTGACTAGTGATCAGGGAGCTCATTTTATCAGTAGTACAATAGCTAAGATTACAACATAGTTCTTGATCCAACATCATAAAAGTAGCCCCTACAACCCGCAATCCAATGGAACAGTAGAGGCATTTAACAAAATTATGGAGAGAGGGTTAACGATATTCTGTTGTGAAAACATGGAAGATTGGGATGATAGAGTTCCAACAGTACTATGGGCTTACAGGACAACCACGAAGAAACTCCACAAGTACACTCCATTTCATCTAGTTTATGGGAAAGAGGTTGTGGTGCCTGCAAAATTCATTACTCCAATTTTGTACATTGCACAGATCACACACATGTTAGAGGAAGAATCAGTTGTGAAGAGTCTCATGAAGTTACAAGAACTTGAAGAGACCGGGTTTTTAGCAAACATCCATCAGTC
Organism: Picea engelmannii; assembly: GCA_009831015.1. Taxonomy (NCBI): domain Eukaryota; kingdom Viridiplantae; phylum Streptophyta; class Pinopsida; order Pinales; family Pinaceae; genus Picea; species Picea engelmannii. The sequence goes on along the minus strand of ML788281.1, from coordinate 189,619 downwards.
AGTTGAGAAAGAAAGGAAAAATGCTTGGTGTGACAGAAACATTAAGACTAAAGTACTTGCGCAAGGAGACAAGGTCCTACTCTATGACAGTCGGTACCAAAAGCATCCAAGCAAGTTGCACATGCATTGGTTGGGACCATTTAGAGTTGCGGAGATCCGAACTTCTGGAGCAGTTAGACTTGCACAAATGGATGGTATGCTGCAACCAGTATGGGTGAATGGCGCTCCCTTGAAACCCTATATGTCTCAGAAACGAGATAAAGGATTGTTTCTCTAGTCTGAAGGAGCATGTATAATAGTTAGATTTGAGTTTTTATGCAATTTCTGTAAATTCAGTTAATAAAGTCGATGTGTGCAGTGTTGTGCCACAACATGTAGTTCATTTCTTTTTCCGTCTAAGTTTTTTTTGATGCAGTACTGTTTACTCAACAGTGTAGGATCAGAAGTGGCAAGAAACTATTAATGAAAGTCACTAAATATGACAGGGACCCTTTTGTGGTCAGAGGGAGAGCGAATCCAAATGAAATCTGAGTCCATGTGCCACACGAATCTAGTCCAGTCACAACCTTTCTGCAGAGTGAGAAAAACTGTTCAATCCCTCAACCCGTAGTTGTGATCCCCAATCCTTGTTTCTCCTATGGAATTTTTTGTTTTTTCATATTCACAATGACGAGAGCTAGAGGAAGACAAAGTGTCATTTCCAAAGATGCAGTACCAAGCAAAGCATGAAAAGGGATCGACATCAGACATGAAAAATAAGGTACGTCAACTTGATCTTCTTAACTGTGTATTTACTTAAGAATAATGGGGATTAGGTCTGGGATGATGGTAAAAAGTAGGAATCTTTAGGTCTTTTCTGCATGCATTATACAACCCTAAATGCTAGTCCGTAGGGGGATTTCCCACTCACAACATAATTGGCAACCATACTGGGGATCTCTCAGGTTTTCTGGGGATACTTTTTGGGTAGTTTTAAATTGGTTTTATCACCTTTTTTCTGAGTTTCTGCAAGAGTCTGAGCTAGTAGGGATTCTAGTCTTCCATACCAGTATTCCCTGCTTTCTCTGCTTGGCTTCTTCTTATTTTATGGAAGTCACATAGGTACATGTAGCCTGTTTAAGGCCTGCATGCGTGTACCCGCGCCCTACCTTCACACAACCCACATGCACATGCTAGCTGATGAAGTGTCAGTCGCGTGTCTGAGTTCAGAATTTGTTTTTAGATAGGAAGTCATCCTCTCCTCTGTCAGAAGTGATCCTTCTCAGGGGTTTTCTGGATCTCATTCTGGTCTCTATTTTTTCATTTTGTAGCTTAGGTACCACCTTAGATTGGTTTTGTTCTATGACATTTTCCTTGAATTGTTTTTCTTTTCTGTCAAAGTAAGTTTTTGAGTCTTCAAGGGACTCTGGTTCTCAATACCAATAGTCTCTGGCAGTGTTTGATTGATTGTTTTTTTTCATTTTTAAAGAATTACAGAGGTACACGTGGCCTGTATAAGGCCTGAATGCATGTACATGCACTTTGACCTTACACAACTTGTGTGCACACGCTGGCTGTTGAACTGTCAGCAACGTGCCTATTGAGAAAATTTTTGTTTAAGGAGAGGCAGTCATCCTCTTCCTTATCAAGAGTTATACCTCTCAAGGATTTCATTGATTTAATATTGGTCTTTGTCATAGAAGTCGACAACTTAGGTCTGATTACAACATAGCTTGTTTTTTCATTAAAAGATTTCTTCTGTTTCGTAGCTTTTTTAACTTATTTTTAGCTTGAAATTTTAAGAAAAATGAGT
>ML788281.1:177055-187582 GCA_009831015.1 Picea engelmannii | reverse complement strand
TTAAAAACACATATATATATATATATATATATATATATATATATATATATATATATATATATATATATATATATATATTCTTTGACAGTGTTCATATAAGTTTCGTCATTTTTCGCAAGAGTCTTAACACCATCAGTTGCACTATCGTACCCTTTTGAGTAAATCAAGCCAGTAAAAAGAATGCTAATTAAAATTTACTAGACTTTGTGTTTGTAGGGTCCATTAACTAGATTAGGATAGAGCCTTGATTTAGATTGGAGAGGAAACTCTTCAAGGATATAAAACAAACATACGAGTCTGTGCTAAGGAGTGTAGAAGTCCAGTAACATGGAAATTATCTGGGACCACCCTATAAAATAGGGGCTAAACATGAGGTCGTGTGCGGAAAGGTAGTGGAGATAACCCCTCCAAAGTCGGACCAAGCGAAGTGGGGAACACATATAGAGGACTTGTCTTGGGATTCCGTTGATCGCATTTGCCACAGAGCTTCATGGGTCTCAAATCTGTTCGAGGTCCTCAATCATCTTCTGGAACACTTGCTTTCGATACCCTTGATAGGTTTCGGGCTTGATACCCTGATCATTGTGGTCCACCTGACTATCGATTGTACCCGCTTGGTGATTGTTCATGAGCTGGCAACCTAGTTGCCTTTATTTTAGGAACTTACACAGGTGACCACGGGGGTATACCGTAGTACCTACGTCATACATCAGTCCATTCTTTATAGAGTATACCTGGAGGGTGCTTCTGTATTCGAGTTGTACTTGCACCAGTAAGTTTCTCTAGTGTTGGTTGGTGTAACTGTTCTTCCAACTAGTTAGTCGTTTTCTTGATTTTCCTTTAGTAAATTTTAGTGTGTGCTCTGTGCTCCCTAGTTTTCCATAGTGAGTTAGTCAGTTGTGGATTTGGGTCTCTGACCTAGGGTGGTAGACCACCCACTCTTCCGGTTGAGAGGAATTTTCAGTCTTCTGCTTAGAAACGTCGAGCCGCCTCTTTATAGGCGTTGTTTTGATAACACTAGTTCTTCAGAGTCAGTGTGTGAGACTTTTAAGGACTTGAACGATCCCGCAGAGGAAGAACCTATGCATAAGATATTCATGGCTAAAGTTCCCGATGATACAAACCAAGGAACCCCTTCACAAGGGGATTTGTGTTCTTTTCCTTTCTTCGGAAACGTTGGTGTCCCTTTGATGGCCACTTTGTACATTCCTGAGTTGAATGTGGGGCTATCTGTTTGGTTGGGTACCATTCCAAATGTCTTGAATTCTCTTGACACTTATCAGTTAAGCACCTTAAGTCATGGGCACCCTGTTGATGTTTCTTCATCAACAAAGTCTTCTCCTCCTCCTTCTCCCACCTCTGGTGAAAGTACAGTTACTAGTAATTAGAAGTCTAAACGAAATAGAAAGAAGAAGAATAGGAAGAAGAAATCACCAACCTCTACGAGTCATGTTGGAGATAGGTGGAAAACCTCTGCAAGTCATGTTGAAGACCAACACCCAACCTTTGCAAGTTATGCCAGGGGCAATCACCCACCCTCTGCAAGTCATGCTGGGGGAAAGAGTCTAGTCACTGCTAGTCATATTGGTAATAGGTCTGTAGCCTTTGCAAGTCATGTTATCAACCCATCACTAACCTCTACAAGTCATGTTGGAGATGTGCAACCAACCACCACTAGTCATGCTGGGGGCATTGATTCTGTTGAAAAACCTAGACGGATAGGACATAAACCTAAGTTACCTTGTAATATTTGCAAGGGAGATCACCTTACTCATCTATGCCTTGGCATTCCAGAGGTACAAAGATTGTGGTCCCTGTGTGCAAGCTCTTCCGATTCTGAGTCTTCTCAGGTTTTCTCATAGCCAATTCAGCCATTGGTTGAGAAAGTGGTCATGCCGATGTAGTCATTGGCTGATCCCACTCCTCTTTTGGGGGGTGAGGTGATTTTAGACCTTGTATTATCGCATCCAATTCAGCCATTGGTTGCGAAAGTGGTCATGCCGATGCAGTCATCGGCTGATTCCACTCCTCTTTTGGGGGGTGAGGTGCCTTTAGACCTTGTAGTATCTCAGCCTATGCATTCATTGGTTGAGAAAGTGGTCATGTCAATGAAGTCATCGGCTGATCCCACTCCTCTTTTGTGGGGTGAGGTGCTTTAAGAACTTGTAGACTCGCAGCCAAATCAACCATTGGTTGCAAAAGTGGTCACACCGATGCAGTCATCGGTTGATCCCACTCCTCTTTTGGGGGGTGAGGTGCCTTTAGACCTTGCAGTCTCTCAGCCTATGCAATCATTAGTTGAGAAAGTGGTCATGCCGATGCAGTCATCAACTGATCCCACTCCTCTTTTGGGGGGTGAGGTGCTTTTAGACCATGTAGTCTTGCAGCCTATTCATCCATTGGTTGCAAAAGTGGTCATGCTGATGCAGTCATCGGATGATCCCACTCTTCTTTTGGGGAGTGACGTGTCTATCGACTATGTTTTTAGCATTTCCAGTTCAGTACTTTCACAACAAGGGGGCGTTTCGCTCATTCCAAGAACACCCCCTCCAATCCCTAGGATGGTTTCCTTTGATTGGAATGACCTTGTTGAGCCTCGTCTTCCTTCCTCTGCACCCTTTCAAATAAGCGTTGAAGTTAATTCAACAAACATTTATCGATCTATTGTGGATGAAGGAGCCTCTGCAAGTATTTTATCCTCCTCGGTTTTGAAAGTCTTGGGTTCTCCCAAGATTGTGTCTACTTCACATGAGTTGTTGGCTTTTGACAAACGTCCTAGTGAATATTTGTGGGTTCTTCCTCAGTTGCCTATCTCGTTAGGTGGGAAGATTGTCCGTGTCGATGTTATAGTGGTGCAAGGCCCGTTAGATTTCAATATGCTTCTCGGGCATGATTATGTATATGGTATGAACACTGTGGTATCTACGCTCTTCTGGGTGATGCACTTCCCTCACAATGGAAGCACTGTCACTATTGACTAGATGGCATATGATAATCACCATCCTAATTCAACGTTAGTTCAAGATGCCCCTTTATATGTTCCTAGTGTTCGTGTAGATTCCACCCTGCCATGAGTTAATTATGTGGCATCTTATCCTCGATGTTCAATTACTTATGAGCAAGAACCTGTGCAATCATGTTTTCCTTCTCGAGACTTGGAATCAGAAATTGATCCATTGGTGTATCCAATGGGGGCATGGGATCCCTTGCTTCCCCCTCTTGGTCCAAGTGGGCTTGAGTATCCTTCTAAGTCTAATCTCATTGTTAGTATATCCTCAAGCCCTCATGATCATGATTCTTCACTGATAGACTCTACTAGTCCTGGTCAGAACCTCCATCATCATATGGAGTATGGTCAGTTTACTTCACCCTTTGGGACTGTCGACCCTCATTTGCATGATTTCTTAGATTTTGAATTGCCTTCAGATGAGGCTATCCTTGAAGCCATGACTACGGTTTCTATACCACAAGAGGACTTACACCGTGGTTTGTGTTTTCTTCCCTTTTGGGAGACTTCCCAAATTGACTATCGAAGAGACTCTTGGTCTAAGCCTAACAACGGGCTCTACCTGAACCAGTTTCATACATGAGTCGTAGCCCCCAAGGGTCTTCTTTTAAGCCATTTTCAGACCCTCTAAACGTGAAAATATTGCCGAGCGATCTTGTTGACCTTCACGTTTGCTAAACTAAAATTTGAAGTCACGTCTGTCCGACAGTAGTTTACCTATTTTTCGGTTCGGATGGTCAACTGTACGAACAAAGGTATACTCTAGAGGCCTTGGATCTCTAGAAGAGTACCATCAGGTATAATTTTAACCCTTTTTTGGGCCTGAGGGACTAAATTTATGAAAAAGGAACCCCCATAAAGTCCATAGTTAAGTTCTTTTCAGACTCCCTAAAATTGAAAAGATTGTCAAGTGACCTTATTCTTTCACACTCGTGAAAATGGTCCAGAAGAACATTCTTGACAGAGTCCATAGTTAAGCTCTTTTCAGACTCCATAAAATTGAAAAGATCATCGAGCGACCTTATTCTTTCACACTCGTGAAAATGGTCCAGAAGAACATTCCTAACGGAGTCCATAGTTAATCTTTTTTCAGACTCCTTAAAAATGAAAAAATTGCCGAGAAATATTGTCTTTATCACACTCATTAAAATGGTTTTGAATAGACGTCTTGTTGGTTCTAGTTTACCCCTTTTTTGAGCCGACTAGCCTACCTTCGAAAAAGGTACCCCATTGGAGTCTCCTTTTACATTTTTCAGACTCTCTAAATATGAAAATCCGTCGAGCTTACTTTCTCTGGGCTCATTAAACTTACATCAAAGGACGTTACCATTGTGTGTTTTGTTAACTGCTTTTGCATACCTGCGTCTTTGGTCTAATGTCAGCTCCATGTTTCTCTCAACTGAACCATCTGAAGCATGCCTTATGCGCAAACCCTATAGCACTTTTCCTCTGCGTCTTGACACCTTTGGCCCCTGGAGGATTTTTCCTGAGTGTCCTTTTCTTGCATATGTCCCTTTGCCCTGAGCATCCCTGTGTTCTGTGTGCTTGGAACTAGTATGTTTGCGACACTCGATCCTCCTTTGTAACATAGCATTCTTTTATTCTTTTTCAAGCTTTCCAACATTATTGAAAAAGGCAAAAAAATCAAATATACCCCAAAAAGAGGAAGGGAAAAGTATTTTCCTTTTATTTGGCAGCACAATGAGTCTCCCTTGGACAAAGCACATCCTTCCGTTTTTTAGTCAAGCTATGGGATTTAATATGACCTTAGGAATTTGTTCTTGCTACATAGAGCTGTGTTCTCCTCCGTTTGGTTATTATTCCAAACATATGGAGAGTTTGCATTGCCTCCTGCACCATGAACTTATGTCAATGCCATGCTGCCTGAGTCTCATCATTTGTCGTGCTATTGTCCAAGGGAAGTTTTAACCAAGCCTGAGTTGGCCCCTCTGTAGTTTGTCTCTTTCCCTCATGCCCGACCACCCCGAAAGTTCAATCAAGTCTTTGCTCGAAATTAATGAAGCCTTCAGTATGATCATCAAGATTCTCTAGTCCATGCCTGACGAGCCGTCGAAGACCTCTGGGTAGTGAAGTCATACACTCATATTACACTCCTACCTGAGTTTTGAAGATTTTGAAGTTGTTTCTCGAGCTATGAATACCTCATCTCCATCCATCAGGCCTTATCAACTTCTAGAAGATGGATACTATACATGTATCTCTCTTTTTTTTATTTCGAGATGTAGCTCCGCTATGTATTGCTTGTGGCTACACTTTATATAGTTATATGACATGGATATACAGTGTATTTGATTGGTAGCCATGATTTTATTTCATCCTGAACATGGGTATGCCCGCCTCGATGAGACAATTGTTATTTTGCAGATGGCACCTCTTGATTTCTGGTTCCCGGGCTCACTTGTTTGGTACGTTGGTGAAGATTGATAATGTATTTCGGCCATCGGATGCTCTTCTGACCTCACACATTAGGGGGCATCTGTTATAACCCTAATTTTCACCAGACATGCTTACCTGGCATCATTCCATCTTAGATTCCTTCTTTTCCAAAACACTACTGAACAACTCTTCTTAAAAATACCTTTTTTAAAGGCCCACACACCTTTCTCCACTACATCCCGTGTGTATCTACAGTGTCCACACTAGCTGACCCACCACAGGCTGCGTTGACCTATAGAAGCACGAAAAAAGGAAAGTTAATGACAGAACACACAAGTTTGGGTAAGTTAACTAAACCTTTCGGCCATGCATGGCCGGTCATTCGACCAAATACCTAGCTCCTTCTAGCCTATAAAAGAAGGGGCAAGGGTCCCATTTGAAAGGAGGAAAATCATAGTAAAGAAACTATACCTGATTGAGCATTCCCCTTGTCCCAAACTTTAGCCATCCTTGTGCAAAGAGAAGTATAGAGCAAAGCAGTTGGAAGACATTTGAAGAGGAGCCCAGGATCAGGATCGAGGAGCAGTAGCCGAATTTATCATTGTAAGGTATCATTGTGAAGTTAATAAAAGAATTTCTTTTCCCGTCCCGCCATATGAGATTGTCATTATGTGAATATTGATTGTATGATTGATTAAATCTCTAACCCATTAATTCATAGAACAAATTCATGTGGAGTTCTTTGTTTGTCTTTTGTGAATGCAGGTCAACATTGGGAGGAGAGTTGTAATCAAAGAACGACCAAGCGTGAAAAGGGATCGACATTAGACATGAAAAATAAGGTACACCAACTTAATCTCTTGAGCCTTGTATTTACATATGAGTGATGGGGGTTTAGGCATGGGATGATGGTAAGAAGTAAGAATCTTTAGGTCATTTCTACATGCATGATAAAACCCCTTAGTGCTAATCCGTAGGAGGGATTTCCCACCCACAACAAACACCATATGTTTGTGTGGCCAAGGTATGCCAACAGGGAGGACTTCTACTCACATATTTTTCCATTCTACTTGGACGAGGAGGCCTTCGACAAGGAGGTGATGTTGTGGCCAAGAGTTAAACACAACCCATGCAAGTCAGGGATGTACTATGTTTTTCCCACCGAGTTGTTGAAGAAGAAAGGTAAAGAAGCAGGGTTAGGACCAAGCTTAGGCTTAGAGGATTAGAAGAAAGATCTTTGGCACAGACGAACTCCAAAAAAGAGTAGGATATGCAACCATTAGAGTGCAAGAAGAGGACATTTTCGGTGTTCCTACAACTTCCAGAGCAAGCTGTGTTGACAGGTAAGGATGTCAACGAAATTTTGAGTGTTTCCTTCATTACAGAGCTAGTGGCCAAGAAGCTTAACACATGGGTCTCACTGAGAAAGATTCTGAATCCCCAACTCATATCATCCATCGTTCCCCACACCCACTCAACGGTTCAAGTAGCCTCCATCATACATATTCATGACGACCGTGAGCCTGACACCCATCCATCCACCTTCATCACTGAGGACCATCCATCACTACCAAAACCCCATTCGCACCTCTAGAAACTGATAGTCCACCTCAAACCACTAATCCAGATCCCATACTAATCCACTAATCTAGAAGGCAACAATGCATGAGCAACACTACACAAGGACACAACTGAGTGCACAAAGATATTAAGATAAGTCATTGATTAGATGGGCATCATCTCTAGGTGCAACCGGACTTTGGAGGACATGTGCACTAGAATCCAGTTTCTCAATGAGGAAGTTGCAGCTACTATGGATCCGCTGGAGCAACAAGAAAAGTTCGATCAAATTCAGCAAGCGAACAATGAGATGAACACCCTGTTTGAGGCAAAATTCGTAGCCAAGAAGGATCTGCACAACTTTCGACCTGTCATTCTGACAATATATATGCAAATGCATCAATTTGATGCAAAAAAAGACTCTGAATGGAACTCTTTGGTCACATCCAAGCCCAAGGAATGTATCACAGATGCAACCTAACAGTTTTTTTTCGAGGCCTCACTCCTTGCCAAGAAATGGCAGGATAAAGTTGGGAGCTTTCAAGAAGTGAAGAAGTGGGCCTTGGAGTTGGTCCCAGAGTTGGGTCCTTCATTTGAAGAGGCATAGAAAGAGAAAGTGCAATCATAAGAGGAAAGGAAAGAGGAAAAGGAGGACAAGGGAAAGCAACAATTGCTCCTAGAAGTTGTGAAAGAGCAGAGTACTTGACTCGAGGGAGAGTCAAGGCTTGTGGTTGGAGGCTTTTGGGCCCTTCATTTTTTGGATTAGAAGCTACGCAAGAAGGAATACAATCCCATTTTTGGTTTAGCATGATTTTCTCAAACTATAGAAGAAGCTGGACAACAGAGCGAGGAAAAGTAATAGAAATCAGTTGCAAAAAGGACAACACAACACCTTCAAGGTAAAAGCAGTTGCAAAAAAACAACAAAGCATGTGAGCCCAAATGCAGAATACCCTACTCAACTTATATATATGAGATGTATACGATTGTAAAGGGGTTCAGAAGATTCTAATTTCTGAAGGTTCGGGTTCTGTTAGGGTTGTTCTTCTTGTTGTTGTCTATTGTTGATAAGTTGTGTTTTAGTTCTGTAAATGTAATCTGTATACAGTTCTGGGTAAATAGAGCTTTGTGACATGAGTCTAGAGAAAAAAGTCTGTAACATAGCATTAATTTGTATCTCTGATGTTTTATCTGATAAGATCTGATGATAATATATAAAGAAGGATCCAAATTTTTTAAATATTATGCGTCATTATATGATCATGCTTATGCGTTTATCTTTACAATACTTCTTTATGCTTCATAAGTTCCATATGATGTTTTTTGTATGAATGATTTTCATAACCTAAGTAGATTTAGTTCCTATGTGTATGAGCTCAGATCTATTTTTTAGTTATCCTGTCTTGCGCATGATCATGGTGAATCTCGAAGGTTCTGTGAACCCACAAAAGTTTTCTCATTGCCCTTCCATATCCTTCTGTCTTGGTTGATCTTCGAGTGGGACTTCTTCTCTTCAGAGGAGATGAAATTCTAGTGCTCTAGACTACATGGTACCTTTTGTTGGTAACCTGAGAAGGACCCTAGTCTGATCAATTCCGTGCCAACATGAAGCATGGTCTAGGAGGAACTTTAAAGTCAATGATATTAAGGTATTTGGTTCTATTTCATATTTTCTGAGATTCTTTAAGAGAAAATAATCAAGTTAGACCTAAAGAGAAGAAAATTTATGATCACAATGCACAAAAACAATGATAAATCTTATAGGTTGGTTGATGTTAACAAAAATCAGTTGAGATTCAATAAATATGTCATAGTTGATGAAGACGTGGGGCCCTTCAAGACCTTTTTATAGATCAAAATTACTGATTAGTAGCCCATTGTGACTAAGGATTCAGATGTTAAGATTTAGGCATCTCCACCTAAAATGTTGAATATTCTCAACATGAGGAGTCTCCCAGGCCATTACTGTTTCTATACTGTGATGAAAACAACACAAATCAACATTTGAACGACACCAGTGATGGATTCCAAGTCACGGTGACATAATTTATTTGGATGAGGAGGATCCCAAGAAGGGGCCAAAATGGTGGCATAACACTATTGGAGATGTTCAAGTGACTGAAATGATTGAAGGATGATCGTGAGAGGAAAGAGGAAGAATAAATTTAAAACAACCAACTTTTCTCTAATGGTTAATGTTTAAGGAGTTTATGAGCCACATGTGTTCTACAAGGAAATAGGGAAAAATGAATTGAAGAATTCCATGGAAACTAAACATGAGAAGTAATGAAAAATCAGAGTTGGGATCTCATAGGTCTTCCATTAGGAAAGAATCCCATTAGCTACAAATGGGTGTACAAGGTCAAGTACAAGGAAAATGACACACTTGACAAGCACAAGGCATGATTAGCTGCAAAAGGGTTCTCATAGAAATAGGGCTTGAGATACAAGGAAACCTTTGCTCCTATAGAAAACATGAGCACCATCTAATTAATTCTAGTCATGGTTGTTGAGGAGAAGGTATGGATTACCTTACTCAATCATTTTTGAATCTTTCTTGGCTAGGACAAGATAGTCGGGAATATCACCCTGTGCTTTATAGACTCAATTTTTTTTTTTCCAATCCAAAATTATTAATTACAAGGGTTTAGTCTGATTTATTAATGAAAAGAATGTTTCACGATAAAATAAATTTTATTTTGGTTTATGAAATGTATAGAGATTACAGAAAGTAAATATGGAGATCAAAAAATAAAAAGTAATAAAGTCATAAGTACACCAAAATGAGACAGAATATCAATATGATTTATTGCATTCTGAGATATCAAAATCAATTTTCTCTTTACAAAACCTGTAAATTTGTTGAACCTGCACATAATATATCTAGCTAAACATTAATACACACATTTGCAGAGAGAATTTGAGAAAGAAGAAGAAGGAGAGAAAGAATAGAATAATTCTCATTAACCGTAATGAATAATGAATAATTTACACATGATATACTCTGTATAACTCAATGAGTGTGCACTGTAGGAAAACCAATGTGCCATAGTGGTGGTATAGAGTTCTCTGGACACACACCATCAATTACGAGAGTGAACTGCCACCTAGTCTAGTCTCTTAGGCAGTTACGTGAGTGAACTGGCACCTAGCTGAGTTAACTAGTTAACTGTTTGAACAAAGAGTAGTGAGGAGTAGATCAGGGAATCAAGGGTAATGCACCAGTTTGGTGATGATCCCAAGGAAAGTGTGCATTATTTGGTGATGATCCCAATGTTGCATGGTGACAAAACCAATGCATCATCTAAACTCAACTCAACTAGTCAAACTGAAGTGTCAACTGAAAGAGAATATTCTCCCCTAAAATATAGGATACTGGATAATGACTAATTATGACTAATAAAAAATGAAAAACCTTAGGAAAAATAAATTCTAGGTGTGTGTGAAGTAACTCCAACACCCCCCTTGAACATCACTATGGTGAAAATAAAGAATGGGTCCAAACAATGAGGTCATGTTAGGTACCCAAATACAAAAGATACACTGAAATAAAGTGAGGAAAGA
>ML788281.1:164229-177028 GCA_009831015.1 Picea engelmannii | reverse complement strand
ATGTAAAAATAAGAACTACAGTTTCTAGGCAACTGTGTCCTTCACTCCAAGATGAATTCACAGAGAATGGAACTTCTACTCAGTGAAGGTCTTGGTGAAGATGTCTACCGTCTGTTCTACTAAAGGAAATAACTGTAAGTTGATGATCCCCTCATGTACTAAGTCCCAGATGTAGTGCATGTGGATATTGATGTGCTTCGTCTGTTGCCTCTGAACTGGATCTCTGTAGAACTTCATATTTCTCTCGTTGTCACACCAGATGACAATCGACCGATGAAACATAATTCCCAAATTAGTGAGAAAGTGTTGTAGCCACATAGCCTGAATGGTTATGTTAACTACCCCTCTGTACTCTGCCTCGGCTAAAGTGTTATAACTCTAATTTGCACCAGACATGCTTACCTGGCATCATGCCATCTTAGATTCCTTCTTTTCCAAAACAATGCTGAACAACTCTTCTTAAAAACCTGTTTTATAAAGGCCCATGCACCATGCTACATTTCTGCATGCGTCTACACGCTAGCTGACCCAAGACAACCCGTGTGTACCTACAAAAGCACAAAAAAAGGAAAGTTGTCGATGGAACACACAGCTTTGGGTAAGTTAACTAAAACTTTCGGCCATGCATGGATGGACATTTGGCCAAATACCTAGCTTCTTCTAGCCTATAAAAGAAGGGTTAGGGGTCCCATTTGGAAGAGGAGAGTCATAGTAAAGAAACTATACCCGATTGAGCATTCCCTTTGTCCCAACCTTTAGCCATCCTTGTGCAAAGAGAAGTATAGAGCAAAGCAATTGGAAGACAGTGGAAGAAGAGCCCAGGACTAGGATTGAGGAGTAGTAGCCGATTTTATCATTGTAAGGTATCATTGTGAAGTTAATAAAATAATTTCTTTTCTTGTCCTGCCATATGAGATTGTCATTATTGGAATATTGATTGTATGATTGATTAAATCTCTAACCCATTAGTTCATAGATCAAATGCATGTGGATTTCTTTGTTTGTATTTAGTGAATGCAGGTCAACATTGGGAGGAGAGTTGTAGTCAAAGAACTACCAAGCGTGAAAAGGGATCGACATCAAACACGAAGAATAAGGTACGCCAACTTAATCTCTTGAGCCTTGTATTTACTTATGAGTAATGGGGGTCTAGGCATGGGATGATGATAAAAAGTAAGAATCTTTAGGTCATTTCTACATGCATGATAAAACCCTTAGTGTTAGTTAGTAGGAGGGATTTCCCACCCACAACAGAATTGGCGACCATACTGGGGATCTCTAGGGTTTCTGGGAATATTTTTTGGGTATTTTTAAAAACTGGTTTCATTCCTTGTTTTTAAAGTTTCTGCAAAAGTCTGAGCTAACATAGATTCTGGTCTTCCATACCAATTATCTCTGTTTCTTTGCTTGACTACATTTTTTTTCTTTTCCGAGACCCATAGAGGTACACGCAACCTGCATAAGGTCTGCATGTGTGCACCCATGCCCTACCTTCTCACAACCCACATGTACACGCTAGCTGAGAAAGTGTCAGTCGCATGTATGATTCCAAAAAATTTCTTTTAGAGAGGCAATCATCCTCTCCCCTGTCAGAAGTAGTCATTCTTAGGGGTTTTCATGAACTCTTTCTAGTCTTTGTTGTTTGCAGTCTATAGCTTAGGTTTCACCTTAGATTGGTTTGTTCTATCAAGTTTTCCTTGAATCTGTTAAAGTAAGTGTCTGAGTCTTCAAGAGATCATGGTTCTTAGTACTAGTAGTCTCTGCCTGGGTTGGATTTCTTGGCCTTTCATTTGTCCTAGAGTTTCATAGATACAAGCAGCCTGTATAAGGCCAACATGCGTGTACACGCACTCTGAATTTACACAGCTCACGTGCACACACTTGTTGTTGAACTGTCAGCAGTGTGCTTGTGGAGAAAATTTTTGTTGAAGGTGAGGCAATCATCCTTTCCTTTGACAAGAGTTATACCTCTTAGGTTTTTGGGTCTTTGTCATAGCGGTCAGTAACTTAGGTTTGATCACAACAATATCTTTCTTTTTCATTAAGAATTTTTCCTCAAAATTTTCTTTTATAGGGTTTTTAGACAAGTGTGAGAGTCCAATTTTAATTTTCTTGTGTGTGATTTTTAAAGTGACTCTTTGCGATCTGCGCTTAGACCAGAAGTTTTCTTGGTTTTTACTTGTTGATATTTTTCCTTTTTGCTTTGTGAGCATTCAAATAAAAAAAAAAAATCTTTTATTTCTTTGTTTGGTTAAATAGTGTTGTTTTACATTAGTAACCAGGGAAAAGTCTTTGCTTTCATAAGTTATTGATGGTTTACTTAGATCATAAGTAGCTTGTATTCAAGTGAAATCCTTCTTTGAGTTTGCTATTCAAATATCTTAGAAAAATTTTAAGTTTGAAAAGTTGTTTAAAATTTGAGTTAAGTGAAGGTATTTTGTTTCCAGCTTTCTGTTTATTTTTCTTTCATCTTTCAAACATCACTAGTTTCACTTTCATAACCTTTGACTTAATACAAGCCATAAAAATTAATGCTAAATCTAAAATTCATTAGACTTTTTATGTTTGTAGGGTCAACCAACTAGTTTAGGGTTAGGGCCTTGAATTAGGTTGGAGAGGAAACTCTTCAAGGCCATTAAATCAAACATTGGAGTCTGAGTTAGGGAGTGTCAAATTCCAGTATCGTGAAAGTTATCCGGGACCCCCCTCTAACATAGGGGCTAAACATGAGGTCACATGCGGAAAGGTAGCAAAGATAACCCCTCCAAGGATGGACCAATCGTAGTGGAGAACACATATAGAGGGCTTGTCTTGGGATTTCGTCGATTGCATTTTCCACAGAGCTTCATGGGTCTTGAATCCATTCAAGGTCCTCAGTTATCTTCCAGACCACTTGCCTTTGATACCCTTGACAGGTTTCGGGCTCGATGCCCTGCTCATTGTGGTCTACCCGACTTTCAACTATACCTGCCTGGTGACTGTTCGCGCGTTGACGACCTAGTTGCCTATCTTTTTAGAGACATACACAGGTGACTGCGGGGGTATACCATGATACCCATAGGGTGCTTCCGTGTTCGAGTTTCACTTGCACTAGTAAGTTGCTCTAGTGTTGGTTGTTGTAACTGTTCTTCCAACTAGTTTAGTGTTTGCTTGTTTTATCTTGGAGGGACTTTTTTAGTGTGTGTTGTTTTTTGAATGAATAGAAATCCCTAGGGTGTCTTTGATCTTCTCACACAGTGGAGGATCATGAGTTCCACCGGTCATGAAGGCTTCTGGGCCTATCACCATTTACACTAGAGCCACCTCCACTAAGGTGAGAGCTAGACCAACAAGGGTCTTTTGAAGCGACCGGGTCACAAGAAATTGTACCCGACCAACATCCGGAGGAAACGACTGTTTTAGACTTTGGAGGGAAAGATCTTGGTCCATATGAAACTCCAACCATTGATATTTTGACACCCATCATTGTATCGATTCACCCTTACAAGTGCCAGACAGTGTCGCATACAACAATGGAAACAAATGTTGTCACTTCTTCTGGGAATTCTTCAATTCCCACTACGGTTGTCACCACAGGAGAGTTTCCACCTCCTAA
Organism: Picea engelmannii; assembly: GCA_009831015.1. Taxonomy (NCBI): domain Eukaryota; kingdom Viridiplantae; phylum Streptophyta; class Pinopsida; order Pinales; family Pinaceae; genus Picea; species Picea engelmannii. The sequence goes on along the minus strand of ML788281.1, from coordinate 173,433 downwards.
CCCACCATCATCAGTCTTATCCACCATGGTCTCAACTGCCTCTACCTCGAACAATGGTCCAATCCCATCTATGGTGATGGCCACAACCCCTTTCACACCGAGTACGACAGGCCCTCCGTTCTCATACGGGATGCCTAACTCAGGTACAAGTCTTGTACTTTCCTACTCCACTTCACAGACTTTAGGTCTGGGGGTAGGGAGCTCTAACGCTCCTCTGCAAGGCCACATCAGGGGAACTACATCTCCTTTTAATGCTTTCCCTTACAGGGGAGGTCATATGCCTCCCTCGTCCCCTTTGCTCAGTGGCACCCACCAACAATCTGTCGGGCCACCTACACACCATAGTTTATTTGGAGTAGGGAGTCAAGGACCACCTTCTCATAATATGTCGGTAGGTTCGACACTGCTTTCTTTGTTTGGTGCATTTGGTAAAAATACTTTCTCATCAGCTACTTTCCCGACTAGGGGCAATCCCAGTTACAGACAAACTATTCCTATGCAGGGTACTATTCCTGCATAGGGGGAAAACCCAAGAACTTCTTCCACATCAAGGCCTTGGAATTCTTGGGAGGGATCAGTTCCCTCGTCAAGAATTCCGATCTGGGAAAATTCTTTTCACAACCAGTGGAACCCCAGACAAGGTACTATGCTGATCCCCATGGGATTGGCATGGGGCAACCCTTCCCAAAGTCCTCCAAATGTAATGCACGCCCAACGATCTACGTCCTATTTTGGGAATCAATTGATGATGTCTCCTCACACGTAGAATCTGTACGCTAGTCATGGCCATGGTTTTTACTAGAACCCAGGCCAACAACCAAAATTTTCCTGGCAACCTGGTGCTAGTCAAACTCTAGGTCCCTTTTTCCATGGTTATCACCAACAACCCAAAGTACCTTTCCTGACAACCTTGCATTTTCCAGACTTGACAAGGTTGTTGAATGACCCTATCTGTCATGATCCACGTTGGCCCCCTATGCCAACAAAGTTGCCTTCGGACATACCAAAGTTCGAGGCCAAGCCTAACGAAGATCCAGGAGATCATGTGACCACCTTCCATATTTGGTGCTCGTCTAACTCGTTGAAAGATGACTTCGTACAGTTGTGATTGTTTCAACGTACTCTCATAGGGAGTGCCACAAAATGGTACATTGAGCTCGACTGCTCAAGATACTCTTCCTTCAGCGAATTGGCAATGGCTTTCCTAAACCATTTCCAATTACCCGTGAGATACAACGCTGACACAGAATTGCTGGCCAATTTCGCCCAGACAAAAGAGGATGATATCTCTGATCACATCCGAGAATGGAGACACTAGAAGAGTTTAATTAAGGTGTCAGTCCCACCAACATTCCTGCTCGAGTGGTTCCTTAAGTCTTTTGTCCCACAGTTATCCAAAGACGGCATGACGTCGGGAGTGTTTTCCGAAGAAGATGCCATCATGAGAGCTCAACATCTTGAGCTAATCTATTCTTAGTCTGGTTTATTATATGAGATCTTGCCAGATGCGCCATGCTCAATACTTGATAAAACCAGACAGAGAGCTGGACCACATGCCGATGGTATTGCTGTTTCAACACAAACAAATCCCACTGAGAAACTGATGAAGCAATTGCAGAAATTGTCTATACAACACACATCGACCAGCCAAACTACTGTTTTGGTTTCTCCCCTCTACTAAAACGTCGGATGTACACATAGTGCAATCGACAAATCCAAAGGCCACCCAGCAGCTTGAAGGAAAGAAAAAACAACAAAAGAAGGGTAAGAGGGATAAGAAACCCACTAATAATGATGGCGGGGGAAACAATGAGAAATGAAAGGCGAGGTATCCATACAACCTGTGCGCGGAAGACCACCCAAACCACCAATGTCCTCGGCTTGTAGAGGCCCAAAAGTTTGTGACACAACAACAACCTGCTGTGTTAACCAATCCATTTCAACATGGGAAAAACCTAACCCAAGCCTCTACAAGCACAGAAGGGGGTAGTTAAGGACCCTCTCCATCTTCGAACAATCCCGCATCCACGAATGTGTACATGATGAAGGGTGATGCTTGTATATTGACTAGAGCGCATGACTACAATAAACCAAGCACTTATGAGAAGTGAAAATAAGCTGAACTCTCATCTCTTCCTCTCCATATCGAGAAGACTTTGGGAGAAACAATGACACGCATCCCAAAAGGAACATTGAAATTTTTTTCTCACAACCCAAACGCAAAGGCCGCCCATAACTATTCTGTGGTGGAGGATTTGTCTAAAACACCTTGTGCGATTTTCTCTTTGGAGGTCTTCCAAAGATACCCTTCCTAGAGGAAAGATTTGTTAGCCGCTTTAGGATCTATTGAGGCTTGTAATCTGGGTACAATCATGCTGGATACAACTGACTTAAAACTTCGTCTTCCTTATCACATAGCGTTTCAGATAGTAGTGGCTCACCCCATGAAAACTTTTACTCAGAATATTTTCTGCACGGTGGTTGATGAGGGCGACTCGACATGCGTTATGTCATTGGCATGTTGGAAGGCCATTGGCTAGCCCGTTTTGTCTCCATCACCTACTCTTCTCACTTCTTTTGACGATTGTTTGTTCCGACCACATGGAATCATTCCCTCTTTCCCCATGCAGTTAGGAGGGAAGACCCTGTGTGTCGAGGTAGAAGTAGTCAACGCATCCCTCGACTACAATCTCTTGTTAGGAAGGAGTTGGACTTATGCCATGCAAGCAATGGTTGCTACAGTTTTTTGGGTCTTGTTGTTTCCACATGAGGAACGGATTGTGACCATTGATCAATTATCTTTCTCTAGACCTGACCCTTCAATGGGGGTATCTGCGGTCCTGATGATTGATAATCCACAACCAAGCGTATTCAATGTAGGGGTTGGTTTGTTCCCATCTTTGATGGGTACCTTCGATTACCCGCCCCCTCAAGGAGATGTCAAGTTCATATCCTACCACCATAAGGTTGAGATTTTCCAAGTTTCGTCATTTCACATGACTTACTTCAATGATTCCTGGATACTTCCTTCCCCATTGGCCACGATGGAAGGGACAGGGCACCCAGGCATGTCGATGCCCTTGTCCGCAACTGAAGTAGCGTACTCTTTAGTCCAACAAGCTTCGGCCGACACAGATCCAACTATTGCACGAGAGTTAGATCCGAATCTAGAGCCTATTTGGGCTCAAGGTTCTCTCGCTGACACCAATTTGTTAGACTTAGTCTTGCCCTCCGACGAAGCAATAATTGAAGAAATGACTAGTTTGGACAAACCCTGGGATGATCTCCATCATAGATCATACTTCCTCCTAGAGTTAAGAAAAATCGAAGACGGAGAATTCACCTTGACTATGACTGGATATAGGTCTTGTCCTATTAATCCCTTAGCTACATATGAGGTTTATGCCGAGGGTAATATGGCAACTATCACTGAAACCATACCGATCAATATCTCCAGAACCCCTAGTGTCGTGGAGAATGTTTTCATCATAGCTGACTGTTACCCTGGAGAGATTCAAATCTACACAGATCTATTTAAAGAATTCCGCGATGTTTTTGCCTGGTCTTATGAGGAAATGCCAGGCATCGATCCAAAAATAGTCGAACATGAAATCACAACTTATCCATATGCCAAGCCTGTTCGGCAGAATCTGCATCCAGTTAATCCCAGGAAAGCAGCAACCATTAAGGTTGAAGTTGAGAAACTGCTAAAATCCGCTTTTATCTATCCTATCCATTTGACCCAATGGGTGTCAAATCCTGTGCTGGTCAATAGGAAGTAGGGCATGATTCGTGTATGTACAGACTTCCGTGATTTGAACAAGGCCTATCCAAAAGATAATTTTCCCACACCATTCATTGACCAGATAATTGATGAATGTGCAGGTTGCGAGGCCTTCTCTTTCATGGATGGTTTTTCAGAATATAATCAAATATAAATCAAACCCGAAGACCAACACAAAACGACATTCATTTGTCCATTGGGTACATTCACATATCGTAAGATTCCCTTTGGTCTAAAAAATGCTGGAGCAACCTTTCAATGGGCCATGTCTTTTTCTTTCCATGATCTCAAGCATATAGTCAAGGCCTATTTAGATGGTTTAGCATCTCGACCTCACAAGAGAGTGAATCATCCCACACACCTCCGACTTATCTTTGAGCGATGCCGCTACTTCCAGATTCGCTTGAATCCAAACAAGTGCATCTTTTTCGTAACATCAGGACGTTTGTTATGTTTCATAGTGTGAACAACAGGGATCATGGTCGATCCTCTCAAGGTTGAGGCAATAATTCAGTTGCCTCCCCCATGCACAATCCTTCAACTTCAGAGTCTACAGGGCAAGGAAATTTTTTTAAGGCGTTTCATTGCTAACTATGTCGAGATCAAAAAGGGATTTATGCACTTAATGAAGAAAGACGTTCCTTTTTATTGAGACGATGCCGCTCAATGCTCTTTCAAAGCATTGAAACATGCCCTCACAACTACCTCTCTGCTTCGGCCACCTAACTATAACAAAGATTTCTTATTATACCTGGCTTCAATAGAGTCAACCATCGGCATGGTCTTAGTTTAGGAAGATGATTTGTTCTCAGAATATGTGATCTATTACTTGAGCTGAGGCCTAGTCGGACCGTAACTTAATTATTCTCATATCGAAAAACTCACATTGGCAGCAGTCCATGCTGTTCAACGGTTCTGTCATTATGTTCTGTTTCGCAAGACCACCATCATCGCTGTTGTGAATCCATTTCAATACATGTTGACACGACGGGTAATAGGCGGAAAGATCAGTAGATGGATAGTCATCCTCCAGGAATTTGACTTAGATTTCATTTCAGTGAAATCCAAAAAGTCATTGGTCTTCCCATAACTTATTTCAGAACTTCCAGTTGAGTCAGGTGATGTTGTGCCCGAAGAGTCGCCTATCAGAGGAGATATGTTTTTGATCACATCTTCGGATCCCTGGTACGGAGATATACTTCTCTATCTCCAGAATTTGAAGTGCCCCACCTCTGCTTCTCGTGATGAGCATCGTCGTATACACCATCAGGCCAAGAATTATCTCATACTCGACAATACGTTGTATCGAAGAGGTGTAGATTGCATCCTGCGCTGATGTCTCACTCATGAAGAAGAAATTATTGTGCTTAACGATTTCCATACCAGAGCATGTGGTGGTCATTTGTCTGGGTTGGAAACAACCCAAAATATTTTATGAGTAGGTTACTTCTGCTCGACACTAATCAAAGATTGTATCGAATCGATCAAGAAGTGCCACCCGTGTCAGATCTTCTCTCAGAAGATGAGGGCACATCCCACTCCCATGTTTCCTACCATCACAATTGGTCCCTTCACCAAGTGGGGGATTGATTACAATACATGCAACCCTCCTTCAGCAAGGGGGCACCATTAAATCATTGTAGTTGTAGACTACTTCATGAAGTGGATCGAAGCTTTGCCAACATTTAAATATGATGGAGAGACTCATGGATGATTTTAATGATGGAAATTTATTTTAAAATGTAGAAACCTTGGTGACTCTTACTAATCCTTCATATTCCAACTATAAATGATTGACGATATGTTTGTAAAAATATTCAAATTTCTAAGGATTTTATATAGTTTTTATCAAATTTTGGCGATTTTTAAGGTAAAATAATTTTATCCTATAGAATTTGGGCGAATAATTTTTAAAATAGAGAATCTCGTTTTTGGAAAAACCATGGAAAATTAGCCCATGAGCGAAATTTAGCCTCTAAAATCATCCCTGGAGAGACTGCGACTCTCTATTTATTCAACCAGATAATAGTAAGGTTCGACGTCCCGAGAGAGATTGTCACTGACCATGGCTGTCACTTTCATAACCAGATGATGACCGAGTTAGCATCAAAGCTTGGGTTGCGGCAAGAACATTCATCGCCCTACTACCCCCAAGCAAATGGTCAGGTGGAAGCTATAAATAAATCTCTTAAGACCATCCTACAACGAACAATCAAATCAACCAAGTCAAATTGGCATTTGATGTTATACTCGACATTATGGGATTACCGAACGTTTGTTAAGATTGCAACTAGTTTCTCACCTTTTCAACTCGTTTACGGGTTGTAAGCAATCTTTCCTATCGAATGCCAGATCTCGTCGCTAAAGTTGGTAGTACAGTTATTGCCAGACACTTCTCCACTTGAAGAACGATTATTATACCTTGAGCGGCTCAATGAGTAGCATCATGATGCGGCCCTGGCCAACAAGGCTCACAAACATAAAGTCAAGTGTCAGTATGATTGATCCGTTCGTCCTCAAATTTTCTCTAAAGGCAACCTTGTCCTGGTCTATGACCAAGATAAGGACCCCCCGGGGGCAGGAAAATTCAAACCCATGTGGTTCGTACCTTTCATCATAAAAGAGGTTCTAAAAAAGGGTGTTTATCATCTGGTCGACTTTGAGGGAAATGCTTTGGTGGACCCTAGAAATGGGCTCTACCTCAAGAAGTATTATTCATAGGTAGGTCACCTTGGGTAACTTTTTGTAACATATGTATAGTCTTTGTACTATTACTTTCTATTTTCTTTTAGTATTATGGACATGTCATTTTTTATGTTATCTTTTGTCACTGTGGCAGATGTCAAGTGAATCAGAGGTGTTCATTGGGTATGCAGATGGTGCTAGTCGGCACACTTGGAAGCTTGCCTCCGCAGCTTGGGTAGTTTTGACACCTAGAGGCCAGTTATTATATTTTGGAGGTATATGCTTAGGTGACACCACAAACAATGTCGCCGAGTACAGTGCAGTTATTGAGTTGCTTCGTGACACACTGTCATTTGGTATCTCTCATCTCTGAGTCTATTTAGACGCTCAACTGGTTGTGTCTCAGTTAAATAGAGTCTACCATGTTCATGATCCAACTTTACACCGACGATTCCTTAGGGTACGTCTCTTAGAACGAAGATTTGATTATATTACATATTTTCATGTTCCTAGGAGATTAAACCAAATTACAGATACTCTAGCTAATCAAATTTTAGACTGGCATCTCACACACATATAAAAAGACATACACATAAACATGTAAATACATTTTTAAAGGAAAATATGATCCATAAGACACAAAAAGACATAAAAATCCATATATAATATCATAATCATCAGAGTACATAGGTGGATGCAAGTGCCTCAAAAGTATGACCAGTAACGAGTCATGGGGCTTATGCCCTCAAAAACTATATACAAGTAGTGCTCTTGGCACGTGAAAAGTTTAGACTAACTAAGGTCAGGGCTTGTGGGACTTGTTGTAATGATCAACAACATTTTTCAAATGATGAAATAGTTAGACCCACGTCCATGGTGCCCCCACTACATGAGGTTGCATAGATGGTGGCAGATCCTCAATCTCTGCCATAGGGGCTGTGCGGGTGAGCGAGGTAAAGTTTCACTCGAGTCGTCTCAAAAACCTCTCATCCTCACCGAATGGAAGCTCTCCTACTGCTGTTGGTCCCCCTGCGGCGGCAAGTGCAGCCTCTGGCCGAGGACAACGCCTGTTCCTCACGTAATCAATAGGTCGCACTGGTCCCACATCTGCACATAATAGACAAATATCTATCAAATACTCTGGTATAAAAAAAAGTGATATATAAAAAAAAAACACAAAAATTACATATGTTTCACAAAAAACAAAAAAACGATGCAAACTTACCCATCTCTCCTTGCTCCTTGCCAGGAGTTACCGGTATCTCAGGATCTCTCGAGAAATCAATCCCAACATAAGGGTAATCCTCTATGACTGGGATCTGTCATGACAACCAAGAAAAGAAATCGTCATCAAAGGATTCATTGTTCCTTCCACCACCCTATCGTGGCAGTAACACTGCCCATCTGTAAACCGCAGGAAGAGAGGCCTGATGTCCTCGTACCACCACTCGAGGACTGAAACTAGGAACTCTTTCAAAGAAAAAATAACATAGAATCGTCTTAAACCCGAAGTTCCTCTGCGTCCGCGACCAACAATCTGTCAGCTACCTCTTCATACAATCTAGCAGTGTAGTTCTCTAGTCAAATATTTGTGCATTTAAGCACTGGACTGCACAGTTCATCTGTGCACAGGACGCCTTATGTAGAGTCGCAGAACCAATCATCCGCCCAATAAGAAACATAATCACCTGCAATGATAAATATGTGATCTTACTTATGGGAACCTGTGAGCTCGATCGATCTGTACCAGCCTCACAATAAAGTCCTATCAATTTCAATATGTTATGAGGCCTCGAAGGAAATGTCCAAAAATTGACTTGTTCCCCTCTCCTGGAGAGGCCAGTCAAAAAATATATGTCCTCTGTAGTAGGCACCAGTGACTACCCCTATAACATAAAGGCCTCTGCGTCGGGATACCAATAATCAACCAAGGAATTTAGTAGCCTAGGTTGTGCTCGCATAAAAGGACATAGGAAGAACTTGAGTAGCCCATATTGCATTAAGGCAACAACAACATTGGGGTCTTCCACGAACAAATCACTAATATCCTCATGCTCTCTTTCCCTCCAGTGAACATACATCCTGCAAAACACCAAGTTCAGGAGGGTTAACCCTTGCTTTTTAATTTTTTTTTCATTAAATAAAGGGTCCACGTGGGCTGTAATGATGACAGTCGTGTGTACATGCATGCAGTTTTTCCTCTGCCTGAGTGTACACACGGCCTATCATAAGACAACCTGTGTGGACCTAGGGCCGACCTTTTGAAGGTTGATGCCCCTCCAAAACTTGAAACTAAAAGCATAAATAAATATTTAAATTTCAAGAGGAGAGAGTTTATACTTACTTGGTCCAGACGGATGGTCGTTTCATCCACTGTAGCTCCCGGAATCACCCCTTTTATCAAAGGGTTTTTTTTTCTCTAGAGTCAATTTCCAAATCAGCAATGGTGATAATGAGCTACCAGCTTCTATTTATAGATTTTTTGGCCCCTTTTTGTCATTTTTTTGGCCTCCCCTTATGTTAAGCCCTAATATTGGCTCATTACCCCTTAATTGGGGCATATTAGATTAGTAATGTTATTTTATTTATGTAGGATTTAGGCCATTAGTTGTAATTTATATTAGTAATGTTATTTTATTTATGTCGGCTTTAGGCCATTAGTTGTAATTATACCTCCTAGTCTCCTATATATACCAAGGAGACATTTTCATTTTGAATCATCTTGTACTTGAACA
>ML788281.1:85462-158802 GCA_009831015.1 Picea engelmannii | reverse complement strand
ATCTTGTACTTGAACATTTAAGTGGGGTAAAAGGAGGTTGCCCCCTCGAAGAGGCTTATTATCTGAAATTATCTCTTTTTCAAGGCGTTGAGTACTTTTTATGAGGTTTTTCTATGCTATATTGATATTTGGTTCCTAACACCTTATCATTTTATTTAAATTGAAAACCATTTAGAATGATTCAGGAGTTGCGTTGGAAGGTTATGATCGGGTATCAGGACTTTTTTTTGGAGTTTTGGGTCACTTTTGACGGTCCATGGGAAAAACCTCAGATGATCAACTTGAGCATATAGGTTAGGTTTCCACCCTGACTTTTGTATCTCGTTGTCTTTATCCCTTTTCCATGGGATCGATCCCATCAGGTTGCGACATAGAACCATCATTTGCTGCTTTAGAAGTGTCACGATTTGGTGGTAGAGCTTACCGGAACATGGATTACCTAGGTAGATCCTGGTTACATTATGGTGTCCATGCTATCACTAATGAATGTAGGCTCGGGAGTCCTTTTTTTTTTTCCTGATTACGAGTTTGAGCCTCATTTGCATGATTCGTTTTCACTCTTGACCTCACCCTCGAGACTCTAAAAATACATAACGGGTCTTATTTTAAGCCCTTTTCAGACCCTCTAAACATGAAAAGATTGTCGAGCGATCTTGTGGCCTTTCACGCTCATTAAACTGAAATTTGAAGTCACGTCTATTTGGCGGTAGTTTACCCCTTTTTTGGTTCGGACGGTCAACTGTACGAACAAAGGCATACTCTAAGGAACTTCAGTTCTCTAGAAGATTACTCTCAGGTATCATTTTAACCCTTTTTCAGGCCTGAGGGACTAAATGTACGAAAAAGGAACCCCCACGGAGTCCATAGTTAAGCTCTTTTTAGACTCCCTAAAATTGAAAAGATTGCCGAGTGACCTTATTCTTTCACACTCATTAAAATGGTCTAGAAGAACATTCCTGACAGAGTCCATAGCTAAGCTTTTTTTAGACTCCTTAAAAATGAAAAAATGGCCGAGTGATCTTGTCTTTATCACACTTATTAAAATGATTTTGAATAGACGTCTTTTCGGTGCTAGTTTACCCCTTTTTCGAACGGACTAGACTACCTTCAAAAAAGGTACCTCAGTGGAGTCTCCTTTTATTTTTTTCAGACTCTCTAAATATGAAAAACCATCAGGCTTACCTTCTCTGGGCTCGTTAAAATTACATCAAAGGATGTTACCATTGTGTGTCTTATTAATTGCATTTGCATACCCGCGTCTTTGGCCTAATGCCAGCTCCATGTTGCTCTCAACTGAACCATCTAAAGCATGCCTTATACGCAAGCCCTGTAGCACTTTGCCTCGGCATCTTGACACCTTTGGCCCCTGGAGGAATTTTCCTGAGTGTCCTTACTTTGAACATCAGTCTTGTCCCTGTGCCTCTAACTTGTATGTTTACAACACTCATTCCTCCTTTGTAATGTAACATTCTTTTATTCTTTTTCCAAAATTATTGAAAAAGAAAAAAACAATCAAATATACCCCTAAAAGAGGAAGGGAAAAGTATTTTCTTAGTGGCAACAAAATGAGTCACCCTTGGATAAAGCACATATGTCCGTTTGTTCGTCAAACTCTAGGATTTAATATGACCTTAGGAATTTTTTCTCACTACATAGAGCTATGTCCTCCTCCATTTGGTTACTGTTCCAAACATATGGAGAGTTTGTGTTACCTCCTTCCTCGTAAACTTATGTTAATGCCATGCTGCTAGAGTCTCATCATTTGTCATGCTATTGTCCAAGGGAAGTTTTTACCAAGCCTGAGTCAGCCCCTTTGTAGTTTGTCTCTTGCCCTCATGCCCGACCATCCTGAATGTCCAATCAAGTCTTTGTTTGAAATCAATGAAGCCTTCAGTCTGATCATCAAGATTCTCTAGTCCATGATCGATGAGTCATCGAAGACCTCTGGGTAGTGAAGTTGTACACTCATATTAGACTCCTACACAAGTTTTTAATATTTTGAAGTTGTTGCTCGAGCTCTGAAGACCTCATCTCTAGCCATCATGCCTTATCAACTTCTAGAAGATGGATACTCTACACATATATATTTTTGATTTTGAGATGTGGATCCACTATGTATTTCTCACGAATACACTTTATATAGTTATATGACATGGATCTACAGTGTATTTGATTGGTAGCCATGATTTTATTTTATCCCGAGCATGGGTATGCCCGCCTCAGTGAGACAATTATTATTTTGCAGACGACACCTCCCAATTTCTAGTCCCTGGGCTCACTTGTTCGGCACATAGGTGAATATTGTTAATGTATTTCGGCCATCAGATGCTCTTTTGACATCACACATTAGGGGGCATCTGTTATAACCCTGATTTGCACCAGACATGCTTACCTGGCATCAGGCCATCTTAGATTCCTTCTTTTCCAAAACACTGCTGAACAACTCTTCTTAAAAACCCCTTTTATAAAGGCCCACGTGCCATGCTACATTACTGCATGCATATACACGCTAGCTGACCCAAGACAACTCGTGTGTACCTACAAAATCACAAAAAAATGAAAGTTGCCGATGGAACACACAACTTTGGGTAAGTTAACTAAACCTTTCGGCCATGCATGGCTAGACATTCAACCAAATACCTAGCTTCTTCTAGCCTATAAAAGAAGGGTTAGGGATCCCATTTGGAAGAGGAGAGTCATAGTAAAGAAACTATACCCAATTGAGCATTCCCTTTGTCCCAACCTTTAGCCATCCTTGTGCAAAGAGAAGTATAGAGAAAAGAAGTTGGAAGATAGTGGAAGAAGAGCCTAGGACTAGGATTGAGGAGTAGTAGACAACTTTATCATTGTAAGGTATCATTGTGAAGTTAATAAAATAATTTATTTTCCCATCCCACCATATGAGATTGTCATTATTGGAATATTGATTGTATGATTGATTAAATATCTAAGCCATTAGTTCATAGATCAAATGCATGTGGAGTTCTTTGTTTGTCTTTAGTGAATGCAGGTCAGCATTGGGAGGAGAGTTGCAGTCAAAGAACGACCAAGCGCGAAAAGGGATCGACATCAAACACGAAGAATAAGGTACGTCAACTTAATCTCTTGAGCCTTGTATTTACATATGAGTAATGGGGGTCTAGGCATGGGATGATGCTAAAAAGTAAGAATCTTTAGGTCATTTCTGCATGCATGTTAAAACCCTTAGTGCTAGTCCATAGGAGGGATTTTCCACCCACAACATAAAGATAGAGAAATGAAAACTTTCTTCTTACTCGATCAACAAATAGGCCCGAAACCAAGACTTAGTGAGTAACCAGATGTGGAATTGCAATCAGTGCTATCACCAGCCCAGTCAGAATCAGTAAACCCGTTGAGATATAATGTAGAGTCTGCTGCATAATGAGTCCAAAAGGTGATGGTGCCCTATACGTATCGAAGGATACACTTTGCAGCTTTCTAATTTAGCTCATGCAACTCTTGCATGAACCTGGAAACTACGCCAATTGCATAGGAGAAGTCTGTTCTGGAGTGTGTGAGATATAACAAGCTCCCCACTAGTTGTCTGTACAGTGTGTTATCAACCAGTGGAGTCTCCCCGCCATCCTTAGGTTTGAGTCCTGATAGGAAAGAATTCGGAGCAGGCTTGCAGTCTGTCATGTGAAACATCTCAAGGAGATCTCATGCATACTTGGCCTGAAACAGTTTGATGCTTGATGCATCTTGACTGATCTCAAGTCCAAGGAAGAAGTGTAGCGGACCCATGTATGTCATCAAAAACCTGTCATGTAGAATCCTCTTGACTACATCAATTGCTAAAGTCGAGCAACTGGTGATCAACAAATCATCATTGTACATAACAAAGAGTAGAAGTGAATCAACCATCCTGAGCATGTAGACATTCGGGTCTGATTTACAATGTACAAAGTTCTATGAAAAGAGGTAGGAATCCATCTTAGCATACCATGCCCTCAGAGCCTGCTTGAGGCCATAAAGGGACTTCTTCAATCGACAAACCAAAGATGAGTCCTGCATAAATCCCCGGGGATTCTCCATGTAGATCTCCTCAGAGATATCACTATGAAGAAATGCATTCTTCACGTCCATCTGATGGACTTACCATCCCTTGGCTTCCGCAATGGAAAGTCCCAATCGTATGCAGTCTTCGCTACTGGAGTGAAGGTCTCATCATAGTCAATACCATGAACCTACTGAAAGCCTTTCGCAACAAGCCTGGCTTTGTATCCACTAATTTGTCCATCTGCTGCGCTCTTGGTCCTATAGAACCATCTACATATGACAAGTTTCCTCCCATAAGGAAGGGGAACCAAATCCCAAGTTTGGTTCTCGAGGACAGAGTTGTACTCCTCCTGCATGGCGGATTCCCAAAAGGGATTTCCAACAACCTCTCCATAAGACCATGGATCTGAATATTGAACCAAGAAAAGATGCCTGGAGGGCAATGGTTCAGTGGCATTGAGTGCAAAAGGAGGCTTCTCAAAATCAGATCGAGTCCTCCTAGTATCGACTGGATCACCAACAAGATCCCCTGCATCTTGAAGAGTAGTCTGTGACCACTTAGGCCTTTGCTCTGGCTCTGCACCTGCATCTAGATGCTCTGACTCTACATTTGATTGTACTGAATCTGAATCTGAATCATCTGAGTCCTCTGAATCAAAAATCTCATTTGAATAAGATTCAACATGTGCATGCTCATCATTTCGGACAAGTGGAAGAATAAAGGTGTCTGTATGCGGCTGCTGAGGTACATGCGGGACACTTTCCTCGAATTGGACACTTCCCTCAATGATGATCTGGTCTGAGGAAAGGTCAATAAGTATATATCCATTCAAACTATCATGGTAGCCAACAAAAATGCACTCAATGCTCTGTGGATCAAGTGCCTTCCTCTTTTTAGAGGGAATCCGGGTCGGTGTACGTGAACCAAAAATGCGAAAGTGGGTCACTTCCAGTTTCAGGCCGCTCCAAGCCTCATAAGGGGATCTTATCCTTGAAATATCTATTTGAGACATCAGATCTATTTTTTTTTTGCATGCATGCGTATTCCGAATGGAATCCTTTGTGACAATACGCACATTTCTCCCCTTTTCTCCCCTTTTCCACTTTGGACCCAGAGGCATCGGTGAAGGGTTTTTTGTAGCCTTCCTTCTTTGAATGTGCATGAGATTTCTGCTTATATTTATCTTTATATTTCTGATATTTGTGGCTTCCATATTGCATAGTGAGTGCATGTGCCCTTGGGCCTTTGATTGCACCCATGTTGATGAGCTTGGTTTGCTCTTGTGTCAGGGATTCGATAAAATCCTCAAGAGAAGGAATCTTCCAGGTAGCTCCAGAGGTGAATTTGACAGAGTGGAATGTGGATAAAAATATAGAGAATTTAGGACCAAGCTTGGAGAGAATGGTGAGAACCATTTTTTTCTCGTCCTTCGATTTATCAACCCTGCAAGCTTTGAGTTGTGAAAGTAAATCCTTGAATTTTGTAAAGAAATATTGGATATTGTCGAAGCTTTTTGGATCCAATGTGAGAATATCCACCTCTAGCATGTGTCCCCTCATCTCATCCTGTTTTCCAAATATCCCTTCCAAGGTGGTTTAGGATTCATTGGGAGTCTTGCAAGAAGATATGTGAAAAAGGAGATTGAGAGAAATAAGATTGCAAATTATTCCGAGTGCCTCATCCATGCGATTTAAGTACTTGTATTTTTCTATGGATGATATTGGTTCTGTATCTGTATTCAAGGATAACCTGTACAACCCTCTAGTTTGGATATGTATGGCTATTTTCTCCTTCCATGAAAAATAGTTGTAAGGTGTAAGAATGCATTCTTTTTGGAAATCCATCTTTCCGCTGTCTTCAATCTTTTGTTCCTGCAAAACATTTTGGTGTAGATTTTGCCTAGTAGTCTGTCGGTTCTGATACCATGTAAATGTGTTGAAACTGTACATAATATATCTATATAAACAATAATACACACATTTGCAGAGAGAATTTGAGAAATAAAAAGAATGAGAGAAATAATAGAAGAATTCTCATAAAACGTAATGAATAATGAATGATTTACACACGATATAATTTGTATAACTCAATGAGTGCACACTATAGGAGAAACAATGTTCCATAGTGGTGTTCTAGAGTGATCTGGACACAGACTAATAGTTACGGGAGTGAACTTCCACCTAGTATAGTCTCTCAGGCAGTTACGGGAGTGAACTGCCACCTAGCTAAGTTAACTAGTCAACTAGTCTTCAATTAACTGACTGAACAAAGAGTAGTGAGGAGTAGATAAGGGAATCAAGGGTAATGTGCTAGTCAGGTAATGATCCCAAGGCAAGTGCGCATTAGCTGGTGATGATCCCAATGTTTCATGGTGACAAAACCAATGCAACATCTAAACTCAACTCAACTAGTCAAACTGAAGTGTCAACTAAAAGAGAATATTCTCCCCTTAAATATAGGAGATTGGATAATGACTAATTATGACTAATAAACAAGGAAAAATCTTAGGAAAAAGAAATCCTAGGTGTGTGTGAAGTAACTCCAACAAAACCCCTATGAGGGAATGGACCAAATTCTAATTTAGAGATCCCCGATGAACACCATACAAAAGGACTCTGACAAGAAGTAAAAACTGAAATTTATAATCTGGATCATCTTGCCACAGGCTGCTACCAATTTGACTCTACAAAATATCCTTTATCAACTATAAAACTTAATCCACAAATAGACAACAATACACAAACTATCAAGAATGGATCAACACCTATAAAACAAGCATCTGAATGGTTTGGTTCAATTTTGAACCATGTTGTCTACAATAAAACCCTGCTATCAAAAAGAGAATTAGGATTTGAATAAACTCAAGAATTAATGAAAACTGAAACTATCTCATGAAATCAAAAGAGAAAACCTTAGTCTTTCTTTCTCCTTCTATTCTCCTCTCATTTCTTCTTCTCATTTATCTTTTATGCTTTCCAAATAAGTTGAAGTAGTTCAACTACTTTCTTTAGTTAAGTTAGTTTGACTTAAATAATTTAATTTAGGAGAAATAATAATAATAATAATAATAGTTAAGGGTCTTTAATAATAACTAGGTAGGTGGGACCCCTTGTGACTCCCATCTTTTCTTCTTTTCAAATTATAAAATATAACACAAATGTATAATCATTTCAACACATGCCACCCTTGTAACTCCCTTAGATACCTTCAAAATTGAATACTTAAATATCATAAATAATTTTAATCATGTCCAAAAATATATAAATATGCACATAATCCACATTATCCAAAACATAGCTTGTTGTCCAAACTTTTTGCAGACCATTAACATTGTTTTTATCAACTCAAATCATAAAAACACATAAACTAAAATCCATACTTTCCACTATGAGAGGGAATTTTTCTTTTGTCACTACTGTCCCCCTTTGATTTCCCGGAAGTAGCCCATGATTGTTTTGAACCTTGAGGTTGTATT
This sequence comes from Picea engelmannii, assembly GCA_009831015.1. NCBI lineage: Eukaryota > Viridiplantae > Streptophyta > Pinopsida > Pinales > Pinaceae > Picea > Picea engelmannii. Next base: position 151,306 of record ML788281.1, on the reverse strand, counting down.
TCACTGATTACATGGGAAAACTCATCCTTCAAATGTATTCGAGAGGACATGGATTTGAAGGAATCATTTGAGGGAGAGGAAGGGGAGGTGCCAACTTTTCCTTTATCTTGCATATGGGGAATATTAATTTTAAGTCTTTTACTTGCATGTGAAGATTGGACATGTGAATAAACAGGGTAAATATGAACATTAGGATTGACAGGTGGTGGAGGAGGCAATGACATATTGGTCCAACCATGATGGTGAGAGACAACTGGGTTGATAATCTCTTTCCATCCATCATTTGCAGGGACTTCTGGTTGCAAGGACACATGAGGAGGAACAAGAATTCTAGGGATGTTATGAGGTTGGAAGGGGGATATCTTTGGTCGATCTTGTACTATCCCTTTCCTGATCCAGTTAAAGAACCAATATTGGAACAACTAGTTTAATTCTTTGGGATCAACATCAAAATGAATTGAAAATCTAGGCCTTCTAGGCCCTCTGTTCCAGTTTCCACTGCCTCTGTTATTTCTTCCATGGCTTCCCCTACTAAAGAAACTCATCCTATAGCATAAGTTTGATAGTAACTAAGCCTTTAATAAACCATACATGACATTATGCTTGCATGAATAAAAAATTGGCTTAGAAATTGACACGAGATACATGAAAATCCATCCATAACAAACCATTTAATAATCGCCAAGTGAGAAGGGGGTGATAGGGTTCATGGGACATATGGAGGGAGTGTAATGAGTGAAAGGCGGTATAATGAGATGGGATAAATACACAAATACTTCTCAACAATTAATTAAATAATTTAACTGTGTAATAAAATACCAAAATATCAGTTGCCAACCATTGTTGTGTTATATCTTTTGTCGCTGTTACACAAACCTTTTTAATCTATTTTATAGAACAGGGTTGTCAAAATGAAATTGGGATTATGAGGGTAATATAATGAATGAAAATTGGTAGAATGTCAAGGACAAAATATGGATATTGTTCATATAAAAATAAATCAAAACAAACAATCAAACATATCTCCGTTTAGACCTCCACAATTCAATCAATATTCACCTCTCAAAACCACCATCTAAACTATTACTTCCTTTACATATTGCTTGTTGTCTTCCAAACAATAATTCATATGCCCAAAAATCTCAATTACAATAGCCTTCACACCCATATAAACTTTATATAACAATCATAACAACAACATTGCAATCGATATGATGAACCACAATAAAATCAATACGAATATGCACAATATTTACCACTATTTTTCCATTATTCAAACAATGTTCGACATAATCAAATTGGGCATTAAAACTCTTAATCGGGCCCCGATCCAGTCACACATAGGTCTCTTTTAAATATAATCAACATAAGGATTGATTCAAATAAAATTTGAATCAAAGAACATGCAACTCTTGAGCCCAAGCTTCACATAAATCAATATGTACAAACTTCTTCTAAAATTGCTCAACAAGGAACATAACCAAATCGCGCCTAATTGACCAAGCACACACCGTGCTTATTTACCCTCGACTAGAGTAAAGCAATATCAAGATTGTGTTTAGGGTTTAAAAAAAACAAATGGAGATTAATAACAGGTGGTTCGATCAAAGGATTAAATCCTCGAAAATCACAAACAACTAGTTCCTTTCAAAAATTACCACAGACATATAACATGTAACAATACTCTTAACTATGATGGTTATCAAAATGACATTCAACCAGGTCCAATAGGGAACAAAGAGAAGTGAATATTTTAACAACACTGTAATATGAGTGTCCAAGCACAACCCATTCCCGACCAAGAGCATGTATAATGATTCCATTAACTTCTATGGAGCGTTGATTTCAGATTGTGCACTGCTTTCCAAGCCACAACGTTAATCAGGGAAACACAATGATAGCTAACATTAATGAGGGAAACTGAGCATGATTCACTGCCATTTTATCAATAAACCCATGCAAATATTACACACAACAAGGAGAGCATAGCCATTCCTTTTTTTTTTTTTTTAAATGCCGACAGTCTAGAATAATCACCAGAAGAAACTGCATACACACCACCAATACACAGTTCAAAAATCCCATAAGATCTTAAGAAAAAAATAGACCACGAGAAATCCTGAGCCAAAAATTGATTCATAGGGTAGAGTAACAATCATGGATGGAAGAGTATGGAAACCATACCTCAAAAATCTTGCGCGAGGAAGAAGCTAGACTATATGCCTCCTTCATGACTAAACAATGTAGAGCATGAACAACCACCAGAGCCAAAAACCAAAATGCAAGTATGACTTGGGTGACGGGATCGAGGGGTGTTTGAGTGACATGTAGTAAATGCATGTTTCTTCTCCCTCAAACCTCATTCAATTCAACGTACGATCCAACCAATTCACCATAACTCTAAGCAATTAATCAACCACATATCCATTGCCATATCCCATTTTCATAGTACACCACCCTTGGTAATGTCAAAACTTTTAAAAATAACAATGAGCCATAACATTACCCCATGTGCATCCACACATAACATTCAACATGGCGCATAAGTCTAGTAGCAAGGGTTTATTGCACCTCTTTTTGTCACAATAATACATAGAATTAAAGCTTGTGTATAGTCCTTTTATTTAAAAGAGCCCCAATATTATCCCTTTTATCAAGATCATAATAAACCAATTAACACCATGTTTAATTGCAATATAAAAAAAAAACTGATAATAATCCTATTTCCATAGGAAAACCTTAACATATTCTGCGAATGGTCATCAAAACTACCATTTCCATGAATTAATCAACCAACCATATTATGTCACCATAACATTTTAACCATGATTCGAAACAATGAACTGTAGAAGACTGTGTTGGTAGCATCACATAAGCAAACAACATAAGTGCAACATATACATCATAGCGCCACAAGCCTACAAGGGGTACCACCTACTAGTTTATTATTAATATAAATAATTAACAGAGCTTGGAAATCATTTGCGAGCATATTATTCATCATTGCATTTTTAAGTATCAACAAACTGGAAACTCCACAGGGAAATCTGTTTCCAACAAATTAAGAACTCATAATGTTTGGTTTTGTAGACCATGTGAATATTAGATCAACGAATTATATATCAGAATGATTATGCGACAAAGGAAGTGAGGCAGTTTAAGGGAAAAAATGATTCAGGATTTTGGTAATAACTCATGGAAAGTGTTACATATGAGGGGCTTATTCATGTATGCACAACATTCAATTAATCACAGTAAAAGTGTTCTTTTCTTTAAGGAGAATTTTTTTTGGTGTGCTCTTTTGAATCTCGGGGCAGAGGGAAGAAAAGGAAAGAAAAAAATAGGGATGAAAAACCAATTATCTTATCTAACAACAACACTGGAAGGATAAAATAGTTTCAATGATGTCTTCAAGGAGGGACATCATGACAACTATGTAACCTGATTGTTATTGATTAAAAATACTTGCAGAATAGCATCGCTGTGGAAAAAATGATCCAAAATTTATTTCTGAAACAAAAAGAAATTAATAAAAGAAAAACAACAAAGAAAAATCAAAGCAGTGAAACAAAACTATAATACATAAGTAATTCCATACAACATTTTAACTTTCAAACTAGTTCCACATAGTGTTTCAAGTGGGAACCATTGGTGCTATAGGAAAATAATTGCTCTTCCAAGTCCTTTAGAAGATAAGAATTTGCACCTAGGACAAAAGAGATTTTAAAAGGACCCAACCATAGATTTTGAAACTTTGAATGCCTTCCTCTATCAGCGTGAGATGAATCTCAAAGCAACAATTTCTCATTTACCTTAAATCTGAAAGGTTTTGCACTTTTATTGAAATATTTCTTTACAGTTTGTTGTGTTCTCTTTATGTTCTCCAAGGCAAACATCCTTTGTTCCTCTAAATCCAACAATACATTTATCCTTTGAGGAATATGAGAAGAATTTAATTCTTCAACTTGTAGCATTAGTCATAGAGAATAAAGTTCTAGCTCGGTAGGAAAGATATCTTCTTGACCATAGACAAGATGAAAGGGAGTGCAACCTGTACTCACCTTGGTAGTAGTGCGATCTTCCCAAAGGGAATAAGTGAGGAGGGTATGCCATTGGTGAGGATTATCTTCAATGAGCCTCTTGATAATTCTAACTAGATTTTTGTTAGTAGACTCAACTTGCCCATTTCCTTGAGGGTAATAAGCTGATGAGGTAAAAATTTTAACTCCTAGTTTAGCTAGAAACTGAGTCAGCTTAGCAGAAATAAAAGTGGGACCATTGTCTGTAATAATCTCTAAAGGAAGGCCAAATTTGGAGAAAACATTAATTTCAAGGAAATAAATAACCTGCTCATCCTGTGAATTCTTAAGTGGGACAACTTCAGTCCATTTTGTAAAATAATCTGTGGCTGTCAAGATGAAAACTTTCCCTATTGAAGATGAAGGATTAATAGGACTGATGAATTCCATACCCCCTTTTGAAAAAGGAAAGTCTGGGAGGAAAGGTTTTAAAGGCATGGAAAAAAGACATTCTTTCCCAATGAACTTTTGGCACTTGTCACAAGATATTGAAAAGTTATAAGAATCTCAAAAAATTGAAGACCAATAATACCCTTTTCTAATGATTTTAAAAGTAGTAGATTTAGAAAAAACGTGGCCACCCACATGAATGGCAGAATCTGAAGATCCATGGGTTTCTTGTAACAATTTATGTGCTTCCTCATTATTTACACAGTGAAGTAATATACCATCGACAGATCTCCTAAACAATAAGTCTCCTAAAATGACATATCTGGAAGATTCAAGATGAAGCCTTCTCCTTTGATGAGTATCTAAGTTATCTAGATATCTATGATTTTGTAAGTAATACACCATATCTTTATACCAAAGATGTTCAACTACATGAAGGATTTGACTATCAATGTAAAATAGTGTTGACAGAGGGTTATCTTGTTCAACAATTTCTTCACTTGCTTCAACATGCTGAGCCAAGTGAAGGGCTAAGTCACGTCCCTTAATGGTTTTTGAAGTCACAATGGTTAAATCATGCTCCTGAATCTTGGCAAGCCAATGTGTGAGCTTCTCTGAAAGATAAGTTTGTGAGAGAAAAAACTTGACAATAGGTAAAGGGACTTTTACCAACATGTACTTACCTAAGATAAAGTGGTGAAATTTCTCTACAACTTTAACAAGAGTGAAAGCATGTTTTTCAATATAAGAATATTTGAATTCATCATATGATAAGATTTAAATCATGTAAGATATCGGTTTTTCATTACTCTAGTCATCACATTGTAAGAGGATAACATAGATTGCTTCCTTTGTGGCATTAGTATATATAATAAACGCTTTCTCAAAATCTGGCTTTGCCAAAACCGGTGCAGAACCGATTGCCTTCTTAATCCTTACAAAAGCATTCTTGACGTCACTGGTCCAAGAAAAGGAGTGATCTTTCTTAAGAATATTGTGAATTGGTTTGACCATTACAACAAAATCAGGAACAAACCTATGAACAAAGTTGATAATTCCCATAAATGCTTGAACCTCCTTTTTGGAAGTTGGGGAAGGAAGGTTTAGAATAACAACAATCCTTTCGAGATCTATGCTTGTTCCTGAATAATAGACAATATGCCCAAGGATCTTTCCCTTGGTAATGCCAAAAATAAACATAGAAGGATTTAAAGAAATGTCGAATTTCTTGCATCGCATGAAAACCTTTCTAATATGACCAAAATGATCCAATCATTTCTTTGAATATGCAGTCAAGTCATCAAGATAAATTTGAATAATATTACCGATCATATTGTCAAAATCTATCTGCATAGCTCTTTAGAAAGTGGCACCTGCATTAGATGAGCCAAAAGGCATGCATTCATAAGAAAATGTGCCCCAATGTGTAATGAAAGTGGTTTTGTATTTATCAATCCTTTTTACCTTGATTTAATTATAACCAGAAAAACCATCAAGTAAGAACATCATTTATGACCCTGCAACTTGCTGCAAAATCATTTCCATATTAGGGAGAGGAAAATGGTCTTTTATGCTCACTCTATTTAATGCATGAAAATCAATGCACATCCGGATCTGACTAGTTGTTTTCCCAACGGTAACCAAATCGGGAACCCAATCTAAATACTTAATAGGGAAAATTATCCCAACCTTCAAAAGTTTTTCCAACTCCTTCCTAATAGTCGCTTCCAGTGTGGGGTTAATGGGTCTTGTTGACGGGCGAAATTGACCGTCCGTCAACTGGGAGAGTGGAACCGGTCCGAGGTTGTCTAATAACCCAAGCGGTTTGGAATGGACCACCCTGACGAGTTTAACGGCTCCGTTGGCTGCCCTAAGGTCTCGTATGGAAACCAAAGAGAAATGATCTGAGTTAAGAAATCTAAAAGGAAACTAGAAACTAATAAAACAAAGACAAAGAACTAAACTAATAAAGGAAACTAGAAACTAATAAAGTAAACTAAACTAACTACACTAATCTAACTATAAATTACTAACTACTTATATATACAAGATACTAACTATGATTATAATAACTCAAATCAACTACCTAATTATCAGCTATGATATTCCTTATTCACAAATGTACAATATGGAAAACCTACAGATTTGATTAAAACCTGCAAAACTCATGTGATCGCTGCCCTGAGACAGCCAAGGGTCTCTTTTTGATTTTTGTATTTATGAAAAAGAAAGAAAGCTAACTGAAATTAAACAATCTAATATATATTACTGAAATTAAACAATGTAATCTAAATCTAACTAAACTATCATTTATATTAAACTACCTAACATAAACAGTAAACATCTAACTAATTGACATGGAAACGCTTCAAGTCTGTCCTGTGCAAGATGACTTCTTAAGCTGGTTGGAGGAAGAAATTCACACCATTTAATCCTTAAGCTTCTCAAAAATGATCAGCTGTGCTGCTTCTTGCAGTATGTTACAGGAAAAACAAGACATAAAAGAAATCATAACAATTTTCTGATGATAAATTTCTGCAAAAGGGAAACCTATTGTGCAGCAAACTTATATAACAATTCAATCTACGAAGAAGACAAAGCTATAATTCATAAAATGAATCAACAACTGTTATGTTCTTTTATCTCTTTGAAAGAAACAAGATATGTATAACAGTAAGAAATTATATCAAATGCATGTGATTTAGATAGCAAAGTAATACTAAACCATAGACACAATGATATACAAAACTTGGAACAAAGTGTCGATATATTGAAAAGAAAAARCTATAACAACGCATCAATTCTGCTCCAGTTTGAATCAGCATTACATATCCTTGTTCTTCCAAAACTGATGATGATGGATTATTACAAAACCATAGGTTTATATAAGTTTCTCACAAGGTAAAACATCCTTGTGAATAATAGCAAACAGTTTACAAAATCTGGGAATAATCCCAAAAATCTCTTAAACTAAGTAACTAAAAATGCTAGTGAAATCCTTAAKATATCTTCCAACTGCTCCTCACATCCATAACAAATTYGAATTTTCCTATAATAGACATAAAGATTAAGTTAGAGGAGTATTTTATTGGGAAAAGCAATAAAAAAAATGACTCTATAGACTTAGCTACAGAATCTCCTGATTCTGTAGCTGGTCTAGAATAGTAAATAGGACCAGATATATAATCAAAATCAAATCGAATCCAATCATTACAGATTACAAATGATTTAAGAAAAATAATTCTTTCAATCAAATCAAATCGAACAGAATACAATCGGGACAGAGTGGGAATGCTCTGTTTTCCCAATTGTCATAAAATCAAATCAAATCTTAACAAGACTGTTTCATGGATGCAATCAATGGTAAACCAGATCATATGAGATACAAAACAATCATTATCGGTTTGCATAGAATCCAAATCGTTTAATCAATAGCCAAAAATGGTCACGATCAAACAAGCATAACTCTATCCATAAATCTAGTCATAGACTTTACATGCTGAATTTCCAACAGTTCATAGATATGGTCATAACTGTCATCGACTAATCATAGTAATGAATTGATAACTTTTAATTAAGATCACAATGCATAAACAACCTCCATTGTAATCGGATGAAACCATATCAATTCAAAAATCGTTACACAGTCAATGGACAGAAGCATGATAAAATCTACAGATTCCGGAATCTAGCCTTAATCCACATCAATATTCACGGAGTTAATAATAGAAACCACATCGTAACCTTAATTAAAATCCAATTCGAATAAGTTTCAATCAATGAGAATCAAATCAGTTACGATTCGGTTATGTATCCATAGAGAAATATGAAATTTGGTCGAATGAAAATGGAACAATTAACCCATTTATTAACCAATTCGAATTACACCATCGACTGTATTCAAAATTTGGGATATCAATCAACAATCTATTTTTAAAATATCAACAGCTTGTATTATCAACAGAACATCGAGCTAATTTTAAACCATCATATCTATTCGATGATCTATCGAGTCAAAACCAAATCCAATCGAATGATAACTAAAAATAAAACAAACATTATATACAGCGAAGCATGCTTATCTAATAGAGCAAGCGAAATATGTACAGAGAGTAATATAAATGAGGAAAATATACCATCACAGCTGCTTGGACTTATGTCAATTTTGAATTGATAATTGCAGTGGAAGACTCGACGTTTTTGAACAGGACTGAACCCGTGGTTCATTGCTTCTTATCGGAAGGTTGCACCTTTGCATTCTGACCAGTGAGCATTACCACTTGGTTTTCCAACTCGTAGATCCCGGACTGCAACATAGGTACATCCAAGTAGTATCTTTCAACCCATAACCCACATTGATCACAAGGTGCAGCAACAGGTTGAACAGAAGGGGGTTTTGATGATTCCCCGAGGGTTTCATGGAGCGGCTCAATACCAGGAAAGTTAGGGTTATCCCGTAGACAAGGAGGGAGGTTCCTAACGAAATTGTGAGGCGGTTTGCTACACAATCCCTCGGAGTAAGGATATTCTTCAGAGAGAAATCGTTCAATGTCTGAATCAGAGTCCTCGCTAACCACGATGGGCCCTGTTTTGGCAGGAAGCTTAGACTTGTTCCTCGCCATGCGAGAGATCAATCTTGAATTTTTCTTGCCTCGAGTATTAACACCAGTCTTCGCTCTAGTCTTTTGGGTTATATCTTTAGCAACTTCAGTTTGTTTTGGCACAGCCTTCGCAGGTGACTCGGGCTTAGGTCTAGGTAATAAAACCCCATAAGGAACAGGGGTAGGTTTGTTATCGGCCACCATGGGCTTGTCTACCTGTGGAGGGTTAGACTCCCCAAAACCATTACGGCTGAGGAAATCATGCCAAGAATCACGACGTAACCCTAACTCGTAAACTAAAACCATTTTGATCAACCCAACATGGAAGAGGCTAGTGTCAGCCTGGCTATGCTTGTATCGTTTAGCCATTTTGAAAAGACTTCGGTGCAGATAGTGAGGTATACTTACTTCAAAACCCATGAAAACCATTAATAAACGCAGGTGGAATAAGAAGATAAACCCATACCTACCTTCACAGGTAATGAAACGTTTGATAATCATCAAGAGATCATACCTGCGGGGTTTCAACATCTTTGCAGGCAATCCTCTGTCGCATGAGCTCACTGTGCGAGATTGGAACAGTAATGTCCATGGGACATCATCTACCTTGCAACGTTTTGACCATTTTTGTCCCTTGGCAGGCAACCCGGTTGCCAAACTGAGAAATTCTTCAGTAATTTCAAGCTGGACATCTCCCACTTTGGCTCGGCAGCCATCAAACGACAACGCAAATTGCCGAGCCACTGTGAGGTTATAACCATCAAACTTCCTTATGAAAGCAAGCCACCCGTTTTGTTCCAGGTCGTTACATGCACCACTGAATGTCAACAGTGCTTGGCACCCGTTAGGCTCAGCCCTTACGACAGGAGCCATAACCTCTGTACATGGTAGGGTTCACAGTGAATGAAACAATGCACAGAGTTGTAAAACGATAGGTTTGATGGCTTCAAAGCTCGAATAGACCGGAATTAACTGCATGTGTGCGAAGGTGGTGGGATTACCACTGCCACGCACTGTATTAATTGACTGAGTACAATGTTATCAAAACATAATCGTTTATACCATGCGTATCGGGCAGCAAATAGGTGTGTAATCATATTAACGTTCCAGTGAACCGGAGCAGAACCAATACCATGTGTTATACTCATGCCAAGTGTACAGTTCGATTCAAACAACATATCCATCGTGTATCGTGTCAATGAATCGTTCAACACCAAGGTTTAAAAAATAATCGATGCCAATACATAGTTTGGAAATATGAATTATTCAATGTAATATCAACTTACCAAACAATAAACCAAGCATCGATTTGTAAAGTCCAATATGATTAATCCATGCGCCTTCAAACCATTGCTATTTCTTGAATTAAAATTCATAAACTTACCAATGTATTCGTTGCACATTGAAATGTTTGCATTCGAAAGTTTTGAGAACATTATGATCCACAATTTCTCATATAATAACTGAGTGAAAAACCCATAGAAATAAGAATCAGAGCAATAGGACCAAATCCATTATAACTTTTATAAGATCAGAATAAAACCAATAAATTTTATACTCAAAGGTTTAACAATCAAACCTATCCAAATGCACAATCAAGGTAAAATAATTCTCAAGGACATAAGTTCGATAAAACCTTTAGCAGTCATGTGATAAACCAATGGTCAAGTGTGTTTTGGAGAAATCGATAAAAGACGACTACAGTCCAAACGATGAAAGGGGTATTTTCACACTTGCAGTTGTGAAAATCAAATCGAGACCAAATTGCAATTGTCGCAAAAATGAAACAAATGTCTAGAAGCACGAAGCGACGATGATTTGTCATTAACGAGACAAGGGGTGTAGGCAGTGTTTTTTAAGAGCAATTAAAAAAATGATTGGTTGCCAACAGGTCTCTGTTTTTTCCTAACTAGTTCTATACCCTCCTTGATAGGAATGACATGCTATATAAGAGCAGGATCAAAACCAATAAGATCCTCATAAGACCAAGAAAAAACATCTTGAAATTCATGAAGCAACTCGGTGAATTTCAACTTTTCTTCATCAGTACATTGGGCACCTATCTTAACATTCTTTTGGGAATTAGGTGTCCCAATTTTCAAGGAAATGGTTTCATCCACTTTCCTTTTTGACTCCTCTTCTTTTTTCATTTATTTGTGTTGGTTTCTTATTTGAGTTTGTACCTTTACCATGATTGACCTAGGTTCAGGTCTACTAGGGTTCCAACAAAGCCTCTAAAACTATTGGCCCTCTTAGTAAACTAGAAGGCAACGCAATACATAGAGTGCACTACGCAGTTTTGTTGACGATTGAAAACGTCAATGTAATTTCTCCGCGAAGTATTGCTAAATCCTATTATTATATAAGACTAAATAATACTAGTAGGTGGGACCCCCTTGAACTGGAAGATCAGATTTGTTCATTTTCGATGTTTTGATGATGTGCTACAAAGGTTTACATGGTTGATGAGATGTTGTTTCCATTGGTATGAGCCAGGCTTTGAGATGATGTTCCTTCATGTTACTACAACTTTCTATTCATTTATGGTATTTATTCTTCTCGCACCTGCATAACAAACATGTTAGCGAATTTATATGAAAGGCAATTAGAGGAAGGCAAAATATTATAACACATGCAAGAAAGGGACCTAGTTCTGCAATACCACATGCATGAAAATATTGTTGATTGTTGTTGAACCCTAGCTAACGAGAAAATGGATATGAAATTGTGTGAATTACATTTTTATATGCATATGGTTGAAACATTGGTGGTGCACTTAGCAAGTGTTATTGTAAATGGTCATGCAATGGGAAATGGAATTATATAGACAATTTACATGTGGTATTTGATAGTTTGAGTGTCGAGGGCACTATTGACAAGTTAATGGTGCTATTGGTTATGCAATGACTGAATTATATGGCATTCAAATTATGTTATGGTGTAAGTCATGCTATGGGGTTTTAATATGGTGATAGTCTCAATACATGTTGATTAATGGTGTTAATGGAGAATTGTTGGCATGTACTGTTTGAGTTAATGAGGTATGGGTGGAGGCACCATGCATTTACTGCACGTCACCTTTACCCTTCCTGATGGATGCCACCCCAATCAGACTATTGTTTGATCTTGCTGCTGTGTTCACGCTTTGAAATTTTAGCAGGGTGAAACCGCTCGACCACCTCTCGTCTTAAGGATTTCGATTAACAAGTATGTTTTTTTTTTTTTTTTTAATCCATTCTTGACTTCACTCTGGTTATGAAATGATTTCTAGCTCAGATGTATGAGTTTGTGTTTTTCCTGAGTGTTGCAATTGTGTGAAATTTTGGAAAATGAATGGTTCTGCTTGCATTTTTTTGAGTTTTTAGAAGTTATCAGTCTCCCTGATGGTAGTTCTCTATTACTATTGGTTTAGTTGGAGTTCTTTTGGTTGTCGAGTTTCTTGGCCGACTATCCCCACGTGTGTGCATCACTTGTCCAGTCTCTATTTTTTTTTTTTTTGGGGGGGGTTTAACGGTTGGAAGCATCATTCATCACTTCTTTTGTTTATTTCATAAGTGGTCAATTTCCTCACCAAAATCCACGAAATGGCTCTCCTGTTCTTGCTCCACCTCGTCATCACCTCAGTACTAGGGTTGAATTAAGAACCATAAGGGGTACACCCTATGAGCGTTAATATTTGTTGTCGATCATCTTGGAGCCTCGCTCCTATGTGATAACCGTCCTGTCTCAGACTTGACATATATCCATGAGTGATTCGTGGTTCCATTTGTGCATGCACTAATGGTATCAGGGTTGTCACCATTAAAATAAGTTGGCTCTACTTATCCTGTGTTAGTCACAGTGCGAACCGTTAAATCTATCAGTTCGAGGGGGACATGGAGCATCAACCTGGCCTGTAGGGTTTACCACTTGCGTGTTGGATGGTCGTATATCGCCGACCATTTTGAGTATAGATCCATCCAGTTGGTTACATAACAATATTGATAATTTGGCATTCAATTACTGTTATGTGATAATAAAGATAAACCTTCGTTTCCAATTGCACTTTCACAGAATGAGGTCACTCTCCTCATATTAATACTCAATATTTTTATTAGAATAGCCTCTGTGCCGATTCGATCGAATGCATGGGTATGCATAGCTACTACAACTTGTTCGGTTGATTGATTTCCTACCACAATGGCAGATTGTTGGTTGTTATACAGTCATTAGTATTTGCGCTTATGATGTTTTGGATAATGGTTGGCATTAGTTACAAGGGCTTGGTGTTATTCCCACATCTCACATTCTGTAAATGATGTTTTGCAAAGTAAATTTAGGTAGGGTAACTATGGTCTTCTTTGGGGACAAATGATTATTGGACTAGATATATCCTTGCATCTTTTTGTTTGTTGGTTGGATAAGCCTGAGTATGCACAACTTGGTCAATCATGAGTGACTAAATCAATAACTCAACACGATATACTGAGTTATATCGTGATTGTATGTTTGCTGTTTGATTTTTGCAAATGTTAGACTGTGGGATTTTGTCAGTTGCGCACTATGTGTAGTATGGATGGCTTGTCAGTGATACCCACTGAGTTTTAAGCATGTTATTTATTGTAATTACCACTGTTGATGAAAATCATGTTGTGTAGGTGGCTCAGCTTTTAAGTCACCTTGGATTGTTTGTTTACAATGGAAGAACTACATTTCCTCGGAAAACTACTCCTGCATAGCTTGTGTCTAATTGATGGTTGTTGGTTGTATAATAAGTTGTCATTTTCAGGCGTGTAAATTTGATATTTTAGTACATATATATATATATATAAGAATGGATATAATTGCAAATTTTGATGGGCTCTATCGCAACAATAGTGACTTCATTCTTGTTTTCAAAACATGACTTGGAGTATAGTCATGGACTGAAGAAATGCCTGGATAGTGGTTGGTTTCGATAGTAACAGATTGGAATTGGGGACTTTTCGTAAATTGTTATAAAATGCAGATTGTGGGAAAAATGCCACTTACAAATCATATGGAAAACTTATTGTTCTGCAATAACATTGTGTTAAGTTTTTGATTAATGAGTAGTAAACTAGTTAAATGTACATGGATTGTTATTTAGTCAAATTATTGTCGATTGGATGGTGCATCTAGTCTTACTGCATAATATTTTATGGATCACCTGATTAATTTCATGAGCAGTAATCATTTTCTTCCCCTTCCACGATCTCACTTTCTTCTAATTACAAACCCTTCACATATCCCATATCCTTCTTCACCCCTTATTATGAAATTGATTACAACCAAGGGAAATTCTGTGTTGAGATAGACGAAAGTGGAAGTGTTTTGGGTGGATTGTAGTGATGTTTTATTGGCTTGTTTTACAGTTGATTGTTGTTGTCATTGAATAATGACCATTTCTTATCCCCTTTCATTATATCATTTTTTTCGCTAATTAAAAACCCCTCATGTATCCTTGAACCCTTCTTCACCCCCTTGCTCTTTGATTAACATTAAAACAATTATATGGATTGGATTGCATGAGCCTGATACATTCTAAGCCAAATCTATTTCGTATTTTTAAGAGTTGTCATGCATGGTTATTTAAAAGACTATTTGCTATTCGATTACACATGCAGGATGAGTTTTTTCAGTCAGGGAATCCATGGATGAGGAAACAGAGGTAGAGGTAACTAGAACCAAGGCCCAAGAAGGCCCATGTTCTCCATACATTTTGATGGTGATTCAGAAGAGGTTGGACAATTGTTTCACGCTGGATTCTTTAACTGGATTAGGCAGGGAATAGTCCAAACTAGGCCTGAAAGGCCTCCTTTCCAATCCCCGCAAGCCCCCGGTATCCATGTACCTCCTCATGTCTCCTTGCAACCTGAGGTCCTTGAAAATGATGGATGGCAGGAGATTGTCCACCCGATAGTCTCCCAACATCGTGGCTGGCCCAACATGACCTTGCTTTCTCCTACACATTTGAACCTGATTGTCCATGATGCCCCTAACCAATCGCCTGTGAAATCCTCCCATGCTAGCAAGAGACAAAATACTGAACCCCACCATGCATTTGATAAAGGAAAATCCACTGCCACCCCTTCTTCACCCTCTGTTGATTCTGAGAAATTTGTGTCTTCATGGATGCATTTGAGGGATGATTCTTCCCACATGATCAATGAGATAAAGACTAAAGTGTTGGCCCGGCCTAAGGCGAATTTAGGAAAATCAAGAGGTAACAATAGAAACCAATGAAGGGTTGCATCACAGACTGGGAGATATGGCTTTTGAATTTTATGTTATCTATTGTTTTATGACAGTTGACTTCATGGATTTTGGACAACATGTTTTATTTTGGATATATGAGTATTATTTTGAAATATTTTCAAGATTCATGAGATAAAATTGCCAAAAGTAAATATGTTGAGGGGAGGCACAAGGAGGTGTGTTTTCTTAACTAATGGTTATGTTATAATTGTTATGATTGTTATGAGCTAAAATGAGTCACAAGGGGTCCCACCTACTAGTTATTATTTATTTATGACCCTATTATGATTATTACTTTTCCCCCCTAACTAAAGTTAGTTGATTCTTTCATTATCTTAACTAATGAGTTGGTTCAACTAATTCAACCAATTCAACCAATTCTAATTTGTTAAAAGCAGAAGAAAAGGGAGGAACAACGGAGGATAGAAGTAGAAGCATGCTAAGGTTTGCTCTTTGAGTTTAGGTTGAGATAGTTTAGATTTCATTCATTCACATATTCATCACAACCTAATTCTCTTTTGTGATAGTAGGGTATTATTGTAGACAACAATATTCAGGTCTGAATCAAATCATTAGGTATTATTGTAGAAAACAATATTCCGGTCTGAATCAAATCATTCAGACACTTTTTTTTGAGAGGTGTTGATCTATCTTTGATAGTCTGTGTAGACTTGTCTGTTTGTGAATTAATTTTCATGACTGATAAAGTCTATTGTGTAGAGTCGAGTGGGATGAAATATGTGGCAAGATGATCCATCTTTTAGAGTCCAATTTTGGTTTTCTGTCAGAGGTCCTTTTTTATGTTCCATCGGGGATGTCTAAGTTTGAATTTGGTCCAAGATTTCTGTATGAGATTTTGTAAAGAAAATGACTCTTTGGTGAATTGGAATGAAATAAATGATTTCTTTATGTCTCAATTGTATTGATTATCATCTTGGTGTCTTTAATTCTGTTCTTACATTTATTTCAACAACTATTATGTTCATAAAATTACATAAAAAGTGAATTTTCAGCAAACTTTTTTGTTGATAAAAGACTAGCCTAAGCACTCGTAATTAATACTTGTGAGTTAGGATATTATTTTGTTCACTATAAACATATGGTGATATTCCTGTCTACTTTTCTTTAGCGAAGTAAAGTATGAAAATGCTTGAGTATGATCAATTCATATCTTTTCCTCAACATTTATTTGGCGACCGTACTGGGGAGATCTTCGATATTTCTCTGGTGAATTTTTATACTCGATTTTCATCGATACATCTTTCTTTTTCTGATTCTAATTCTTTGATTGTTTTTCTATTAACGATTGTTCCTACTGCAAGGAAGCCCAATATTGAGCCCGGTCTTCAAGACCAAACCAAAATTTCTTTGAACCTGTTTAACACCATTTTAGACACTGCTATTGAACGAGATATTAGCGTTCAAGAACAATTGGAGGCTAGACGTAGATGACCTAGAAATCAACAGTAACCTTTTGTTCCTTCAATTTTGACCTTTCTTTCATGTCCTTTGATTCTCGTGCTTCTAGACAAAGATGGGGCTTGTCACCCGAAATCAATACTATTGCTGAAATAGGAAGGATAAATGTTGTGTTATCTTCCCGACAAAGTTCTCTAAGGAGAACTTTATCTGATTCATCCAACTTGTCTTTCTTTCCCTCATATATTATCCACAAGATGGCATCTAGTGGTGGCTTTGGTGGCACTGGAATTTCTCCATCTTCCCAATATTCATCATCATCGGTGATCGATAGCTTGTACAACCACCATATCCCTGTCCAATATACTATAAACCATGCCAAGGTCATTAAAAAGTATGGTCTTTTTCAGTTTGAAAAAGATGCCAAGACCACACCGTGGCATGTGTCCTCTCCTCTAAACATAGCACCTGCTACTCACCCACTTCCGAAGTTTAAAGAGCATTTTCCTAAGTTTTCAGGAAATAACATTGTCAGAGCCAATGAACACCTAGTGGCATTTTCTAATGCTTGTCATAACATAGGGGACAACGACAATGATACCTGCATGCACTTGTTTGTCAATTCCTTGGAAGGGAAGGCTGTAATCGATTTCTTTGACCTTCCTCCTAAGATCCTGTCTACTTGGGAGGAGTTAACCTACTAGTTCCTATCCACTGATGGGCAATACAAAATCCCTGCCGAAAAGTTAATGGAATACAATAACGTCACTTACAAAGATGGTGAGACCATCAATTCTTTCAACTTGCGTTTCACCAAGTTGTATAGTTAAATTCCTGAACTTATCCACCCTCAGACCCAAGCCGCTTTCATGCATTACTACAATGCATTTCCCTCTCCCTACCTTCATAGGATTGAGGAAAAGGCCATTGATAATCTCGTATCCACCTTGCATACTTTCTCGGAATATGAGGAACAACTTGAACGAATTGGTCTACCCCAGGGAGAATCTATTAGGCAAGCATATATGTCCTCTCTCCTACAACTAGTGTAAGATATGAATAATCGTATGATATCATTTGAGCATAAGGGTATTGTCTCCCCTCTCACCCCTGGAGGTTCATCCTCTTCTGCCCCTCCTTTTAGAAGTCTGGTTGAAAACATTTTTCATCCCAAAGCTATCCTGCTTAGGAGTTGGTGTAAATTTTGTGAGGAACACCATGAAGAAACCATGTGTGAGGTAAAGAAGAGTGTGAGGGATAAGATCTTTGGTAAAAGACCGAAAGATACTATTGTTGTCCTAGATTTTTCCAAGCTAGAAGATTTCATGGTCATCAACACCAGAAACAAAGCCTATGCCCCAAAAGGAAAGTTTGATCCTCCTCGCATTTATTCTATCTCGAGTTCATCCTCAACCACTGTTGTGCCCCAATTTCCTAAAATTATTGAGAGTCAAGGAATCACCCCCTCTCCCCCCTCTTCCAAATACAATATCATGAATCAATTGGCCAACATCAAAGCAGATGCAACCATCCTAGACATGGTTTCCGTCCCTGAACAATAGATGCATATGAAACAATTCATGGAAGGAAAAACCTCCATTGTAGCCAATATTTCCGAAGAGGTTGACGAAGATGATTCTTCTGTAAATAAAGTAGGTGTACATAATTTTAGATACCCTATAAAAAAAAACCCTTTTTTCATTTCTGTAAAGATCATGGATAAGATTGCCCATTGTTGCCTCATTGATGGTGGTTCAGGCCCAAGTGTCATGTCAAATATTATTATAGAAGAGATAGGCTTGTCATGTACAAACGAAAATGTCAGAAGCATGCTCTTCTATAATAGTCTACAACAAAAAACCATAGGCATGATGTAATCTTGGTTTTATGTGCTCATCCTGAGATAAGGACAACCCTCAACATTCAGGTGATTGATATGCCTATGAGAAATTATTCAATTATCTTGGGGACAGATTGGAAATCCCTAATATAAGGATACCTCTCACTCGATGGGACACATTTATCCATTCCTTGGAATGGTAAGAATATCATAGTTCTTAGAGAGGGAAGAATTTTTCCCTACGTAGAGAGTGTTCTGCAATCTAGCATAAACTATATCGAAGAAGACCTAGGAGTGTATTCCATCTTCACTGAGAAAGATAAAATTCCTGTGGAAAAAATCGATTTAGATGATGATATATGGAATATGCACTTTGATGGTTCATGCTCCAATGAAGTTAATGGGGTTGGCATTATCTTGGTTTCTCCTGCAGGGAAAATTCATAATCTTTCATACAGATTGGAGTTTGCTTGTTCAAGCAATGTCACTGAATTAGAAGCCTTGTTGTTAGGCATTGAGAACGCCCTTAATATTGGTTGTGGTCACCTTTCGGTTTTCGGAAATTTTGAGCTTGTTGTGAACCTGGTACGTAAGACTTGATCTCCTAGCAACACACAAATGGAACAATATTCCCAAACTGTTTGGACTCTTTCCTTGAACCTTCTATCTTTTAACATCACTCATGTTAATAAGGAGTTGAATTCAATAGTTGATTGGTTAGCTGTCTTTGCAGCCTCACCTACTCAACAACTCTCACCTTGCTGGCCTAATTGCACTTTTCAATCTCTAGATCATTCATATATTCTTGACTATGTAGGATCTTGGAAGGCACTCCCTAGCGATGAGAGCATTTGTGCTATCACCCAAGATGAACCTATTAAGCTAAAGGAAATTATATCCACATAAAGTAATAGGATTCCTGATGGCTTGAGTCCTCCTAAGATTTCATTTTCATTGAGTGTTGGAAGTGAAGAAGAAAAGAACAAGGAATAGGAGTTACAACTGGAGGTGGTTGAATCCATCCCCATGAAAATTAGGACACCTGGATCTTCATCGAAGGATGAAATAAATGTCCAAGGTTCTAATAAAAAATAGATGAGGTCTGCTAATTTACTTCGTGGATTTCAAAAGGTTTTTTCTTGGTTTAACATGGATCTTCATGGCTTTGGTCTAGGTCTTGTTCATAATACTATAAAACCAGCTAGGAAAAAGCAAGGACTTGTTAACTTTGCACTAGGGGGAACTTTTCAAAGGGAGTTGAGAGTTTTCTTAAGGACTGAAATGTTTTTAGTCCACCCTAAATGGGTTTCAAATTGGGAACTTTCTTCGAGGACCACTAATAATATTAGAACCTGCATTAGTCTTCGAACTTTCAGGAAAGCAATTATGAGCAACCCTTTCCCTCCTCTTGGTATGGAAATGTTTCTGCAATAGGTTGTAGAGTCATAGTTAGAGCCCTTATTTGACAATTTTTTTGGTTATGATGAAATCAAGATAGAAGGGGAAAATATTCACAAAACCACTTTTATTATTAGTTGTGGTACTATGTCTTACAACTTCCTACCTTCTGGCTTATTTGAGGCAAGTATCCCCTTAAAAGGGCCTATGCACACAACTTTCGATGAATTGGTTAGTCTCCATGCTTATCTTGATGATCTAATCGTATGCGTCAAAAGGATGATAATTACATCATAATTTAAAGTGTTGGGACATTTCCGGATTACTTTTGTCTTGGACACTGACTCATAAATCTTAAAGGAATTACAGAGACAATGGTTTTCCCACAACACTAACAATCCTCGCTTGAAGTATTGCGAGGGATCATCGTGAAAGGTTTCTTTTTTCTGCTTGGATTTTTCTGTATACTAATAGATTAGCTCCGCTTTCAATTTTTGTGCTTCTTTTCTATGCTTTACAATACTTTTATTTCTGCTTTCTAAGTTGAGCTTTATTTTCTTGCTGCATTTTATTTCTGTCTTTTACTGTTGCTGTTTTTTTTTTTCTACATTATTACTTATATTGCATTTTTTTTCTTTATCACCTCTTAAGCATGATAGAATGTTGGATCACATTTTCCATAGTGACACTCCTACGGAGCATTTTTAGTCAATAAAAATCAGTCTTACACAACTGATATGATTTCTCCTTGGAAGGGCCCTTGAAATTGTTACATTTTTCGATGATGTCTTATAAAGAATTGGCTGCCCCGCTTCTTCTTTCCTTTTCTCCATCCATCGAGATCTTAAGAGAAAGTGTATAAGTCTTCCTCCTTAAGGGATAAATGATTATGCATACAGTGGTTAAACCCCTCATACTTAACACTTTCCATGAATTATTCCCAAATTCCCGATCATCTCTCCTTTAAATCCGCTCACTTCCCCTTGTTGCATAATACTTCAAGTGATGTCTTCTTGTGATTACTATTCTTGGTCTATGAAACCATGAGTTCTGAGTTCTAAATCTGTTACAAAAAAAAATTCCTGTGGAGTCGCTAGTTTGTTGACGATTGAAAATGTCAACATAATTTCGCCGCAAAGTATTGCTAAAGCCTATTATTATATAAGACTAAATAATACTAGTAGGTGGGACCCCCTTGAACTGAAAGATCAGATCTGTTCATTTTCAATGTTTTGATGATGTGCTACAAAGGTTTACATGGTTGATGATATGTTGTTTCCGTTGGTATGAGCCGATATTTGAGATGTTGTTCCTTCATGTTACTGCAACCTTCTATTCATTTATGGTATTTATTTTTCTCATACCTGCACAATAAACATGTTAGCGAATCTATATGAAAGACAATTAGAGGAAGGAAAAATACTATAACACATGCAATAAAGGGACCTAGTTCTGCAATACCACATGCATGAAAATATTTGTTGATTGTTGTTGAACCCTAGATAATGAAAAAATGGCTATGAAATTGTGTGAATTACATTTTTATATGCATATGGTTGAAACATTGGTGGTGCACTTAGCAAGTGTTATTGTAAATGGTCATGCAATGAGAAATGGAATTATCTAGCCGATTTACATGTGGTATTTGATAGTTTGAGTGTCGAGGGACTATTGACAAGTTAATGGTGCTATTGGTTGTGCAATGACTGAATTATATGGCATTCGAATTATGTTATGGTGTAAATCATGCTATGAGGTTTTAATATGGTGATAGTCTCGATACATGTTGATTAATGGTGTTAATGGAGAATTGTTGGCATGTACTATTTGAGTTAATGAGGTATGGGTGGAGGAAACGTGCATTTACTGAAAGTCACCTCTACCCTTCCTGTTGTCCGCCACCCTAATCAGACTATTGTTTGATCTTGCTGCTGTGTTCACGCTCCAGAATTTTAGCAGGGTGAAATTGCTCGACCACCTCTCGTCTTAAGGATTTCGATTAACATGTATGTGTTTTTTTTTTTTAGCCATTCTTGAATTCACTCTGGTTATGAAATGATTGCTAGCTTAGATGTATGGGTTTGTGTTTGTCTTGAGTGTTGCAATTGTGTGAAATTTTGGAAAATGAATGGTTCTTCCTGCATTTTTTTGAGTTTGTAGAAGTTATCAGTCTCCCTGATGGTAGCTCTCTATTACTACTGGATTAGTTGGATTTCTTTTGGTTGTCAAGTTTCTTGGCCAAATTTCCCCACGCTTGCACATCACTTTTCTAGTCTATGGTTTTTATTTTGGGTTTAATGGTTGGAAGCTTCATTCATCACTACTTCTGTTTATTTGATAAGTGGTCGATTTCCTCACCAAAAGCCACGAAATGGATCTCCTATTCTTGCTCATATTCATCATCACCTCAGTACTGGGGTTTCCTTAAGAACCACAAAGGGTACACCCTGTGAGAATTAAGCTTCGTTATCGATCGGCTTGGAGCCTTGCTCCACTGTGATAACCCTCCTGTCTCAGACTTGACACATATCCGCGAGTGATTCGTGGTTCTATCTATGCATGCATTGATGGTATCAGGGTTGTCACCATTAAAATAAGTTGTCTCTAGATGTCCTGTGTTAATCACAGTGCGAACTGTTAAATCTACAAGTCCGAGGGGGACATGGAGCACTAGCCTGGCCTGTAGGGTTTACAATTTGTGCGTTGGATGGTCGTATATCGTCAACCATTTTGAGTACAGATCCATCCAGTTGGTTATGTAACAGTCTTGATAATTTGGCATTCGATTACTGTTCTGTGATAATAAGGGTAAACCTTTGTTGCCAATTGCACTTTCACAGAATGCAGCCACTCTCCTCATATTAATACTCAGTATTTTTATTAGAATAGCCTCTGCCATGATTCGATCGAATGCATGGGTATGCATAGCTACTATAGCTTGTTTGGTTGATTGATTTCCTACCACAATGGCAGATTGTTGGTTGTTATACAATCATTAGTATTTGCACTAATGATGTTTTGGATAATGGTTGGCATTGGTTATAAGGGTTTGGTGTTATTTCCACATGTCGCGTTCCGTGAATGATGTTTTGCAAAGTAAATTTGGGCGGGGTAATTATGGTGTTCTTTGGGGACAAATAATTATTGGACTGGATATATCCTTGCATCTTTTTGTTTGTTGGTTGGATAAGCTTGAGTATGCACAACTTGGTCAATTGTGAGTGACTAAATCAATAGCTCAACACGATATACTGAGTTATATCGTGATCGTATGTTTGCTGTGTGATTATTGGAAATGTTACACTGTGGGATTTTGTCAGTTGCGCAATATGTGTAGTATGGATGGCTTGTTTTCATACTTGATGATACCCATTGAGTTTTAAGCATGCTATTTACTGCAATTGACCACTGTTGATGAAAATCATGTTGGGTAGGTGGCTCAGCTTTTAAGTCACCTTGGATTGTTTGTTTACAAGGGAAGAAATGTTGGAAGGTTTATAGTTGAGAGTAAGCTTGTCATTGATGGCAAGAACAGTGATGGAAAAGATCAACATGATAAACAACGCAGTGATAATGGAAGAGGAGGAGAAACAGTGAATGTTGGATCTTATTCAGAATCCCCGATGACCGTCAGATATGAATTTAGAGAGGAGTAGCACGCAATAGACAAGAATAGATCTCGGGTGTTCGATCTAAGCGTGGGGTACATCCATCGTTGGATCAAGGAGGACCTACACGTTCATTACATGGTGAAGTGGCGAAATCGCGAAGCGACGAAATCTCGAAGTGGAAAAATCGCGAGAAGATCTGGGGCGTAGGATCTGGGGTATCTATGAAGGCTCAATAGCCATTAGATATGGTGAAGATGAAAGGAGGATAATTCCAAGAGTCATCCAACTCTCCATAGCTGTGAAGGAATCCTGACCATCCATCGGGGACAGTCGTGGACCGTTGATGAAGAGGACACGTGGAAAAATATCAGAGCACCAAAAAGACTCCATTTCAGAGTTTCGCAAGTTGTGAAATCCAAAGGAAAGAGGTTCAAACTCGCAATATGCGAGATCATGAAACTATCTTGACCATCAGATCACCAAGGATTCTGGACCGTCGATCTGAGTTCCATCTTGGAGCTTCACCTATCACGACTTGGAGTGATGAGAACCTCCATCACAGGAATCGCGAGATGCGAACTCGCGATAAGATCTGGACCATCAGATCACCAAGGGCTCTGGACCATTGATCTAAGCTCCATCTCGGAGCCTCACCTATCATGACTTGGAGTGACAAGAACCCACATCTAAGGAACTGCGAGATGCGAGATCAAAATAAGATCTGGACTGTCAGATCACCAAGGGCTCTGGACCGTTGATCTAAGATCCATCTCGGACCTTCACCTATCGCGACTTGGAGTGACAAGAACCCACATCTAAGGAACCGTGAGATGCGAGATCGCAAAAAGATCAGGACCGTCAGATCACCTAGAATGTGGATCGTCAATCTGAGCTCTATCTCGGAGTTTTGCCTATGGCGACTTGGAGTGACGAGAGCCTCCATCTAAGGAACAGCGAGATGAGAGATCGCAAAAATATCTGGACCATTGATTCATCGAGATCATGGACCATCGATAAGGGTTGATGAAGATCATGAGTTCGTAGTGCCTTTTAGTGTAGACAGTGGTCACCGTCTGTGGTCACGTGGAGGAAGGACCTAGTGCAGATAAGCTCCACCTTGGAATTTTGGGGATCACATCTGGTACGAATGTCGAAATACTAAAAAGGTGAAATGTCGTTGTAACCAATGGTCACAGCCTATGGTCATGTAGAGGAGGGATCTAGAGCAGCCAAGCTCCTTTTCAGAGCTTGCAACATGAAGAGTCAATATGCCTCATCGCAGAATCTCCGAATTGCGAAAGTGTGAAACGCATAAATCACGACAATATCCTTCAGAGCTAATCCAATGGTGCAGATGAAACTAAAGGAGATCAGAGGGATACTGTTGCACGTCACAATGTAACTACCAAAAACCACTGATGGTTTCTGCCAGAGGACTCGAAGACAATTCGGGGTGATTGACAGAAGAGATGAAGAGTCTCTGGGAATCTTCAAGAGGGATGAAGATTCTCATGGAGGTGATTGATAGCTGGATGAGCATTGAAGCCTATAACTGGAATAGAGAAGGTGAGCTCGTCTGTCACAGAGAAGACGAAGAGTCTCAACTGCCAGAGAGGTTGAGGAATCTCAGCATAACATACAGTGATGCTGAACGAGTGAAAAAAAAAATGGCCTGAGAAGATGAAGAGTCACGATGATGATCAGACAGAGCACTCGAGTTGTGGAGGATATCGGTGCGGTATGAGTATGCAGAGGCATTGCACGCATTTCATGCATAAGGTGCACAAAAGCTATAAATACATAGTACAGAGAAGAGATGTGTTGGTTGTTGCTGTTGGGGTTGTTGTGGTTGTTGTTGTTGAAGGTGATTCATGCGTGAAGAAGGAGGAGAGTGCAGCGGCTGAATTGAACATAAGAGGATGTGTGCAGGAAGGTAGTGAGGCAGATAGAGCAACAAAATGCAGTAGAATAGTGATGAGTCTAGTAAGCCATTGTTGAACATTATATCACTGTAATAAGTTTCAGTAGCAAAGATTTATAAAACAGGGTGGTTGGGAGGTGCTAGGAAGGAGTGGTGTCCTCAGAGGTTCAAGTGGGTTCTTGAACACAGGGAGTTGGTTCTTCCTTATAGTTGGTGCTAGAGAAACCAGGGAGTTGGTGCTTCCTTCTAGTTGGTGCTAGAGAAACCAGGGACTTGGTGCTTCCTTCTAGTGTGTGCTAGAGAAAAACAGAGAGTTGGTGCTCTCAGCAAGTTGCGGCTTTCAAAACAGAGGTTGTAGCCTCATAATGAGTTGGTGCTCATATGTATGATAATGTAAGGAATGTAAATAATACTTATCATATAAAGAAGAAGAGGTTTTTACCCTGTATGGGTTTCCTTGGGAAATATATGTCTCTGTGTTTCTCATATATGTGACTGATGTTGAATGTGCCATTGTTTATTTCCCTGCATTATTGTGATCATCATTGAGTTCCTTGTAAAGATTTTAAAAGAAGCATAATAGTTTAAGCATGGTGACAACTGATTCACCCCCCCTCTTAGTTGTCCAACAATTGGTATCAGAGCCAACCCCTTTTATCTAAGGGTAGATCCTAGAGCTTAAACATGTCAAGCCATGAAGGAAATTCAACCAATAAGGCCCCTCTATTCAATGGAACAAACTTTGCCTTCTGGAAAGTTAGAATGAGAACCTACATAATGTCGTTAGGTGTAGATGTATGGGATGTGGTAGATACTAGTTATGTAAAGCCAGTTGTTCTAGCTAATAAGGATGACAAACTAGAATTCAGCTTCAATGCTAAGGCTATGAATTCTATCTTGAGTGGGCTTGCATAAGCATAATTCGTAAAAGTTATGCACCTAGGAACTGCCAAAGAAATGTGGGACAAACTCATTAGCAACTATGAGGGTAATGAGAAGGTAAAGGATGCAAAGCTTCAAACCTATAGAATATAGTTTGAACTAAAGATGAAGGAAGATGAAACTATTGGAAAATACTTTCTAAGAGTAGAAGAAATGGTAAATGCAATGAAGTCACTTGGTGAAACAATTGATGAACCTCTTTAGTTCAGAAAATCTTGAGATCTCTCCTAGATAGGTTCAACCCGAAGGTCTCTGCTATAGAAGAACTTAATGATCTAAAAACCTTGGAGTTTGATCAACTGCTAGGAACATTGACTGCATATGAAATGAGAATAGTTAAATATAAACCTACCTCTAGATAAGCATCATTTAAAGCAAACAAGAATGAGGATTCTGAGCCCAATGTAATTGAAGAAAAATTTGTAAAGAGACTGAAGAAGGGATCAGGAAAATACAAAGGTAAACTACCTTTCAAATGTTTCAACTATGGTAGGATAGGTCATTTTGCAAATAAATGTCCCCACAAAGGAAATGATCAAACATGTGATGATGAGGAGAAACACAAACACATAAATTTCTTTAAAGAGAATAACTTTAAGAAGAAAAGTCTTTGTGTAAAAAATGATGATGATCCTTCAGATGATGAAGACAATGATTCATATATTGAAGATAAACTAAATGAATTCATACTTATGGCCAAAGAGGACTATGACAATAACAACACAGGGAGTGGTGTTAATGAAGAAGAAGTTGTGGTTGACATGGAAGGAGAACTGATCAGTGCACTGGAAGAGACTGGCATGCTAAGAATCAAGAACAGAAAGCAAAGACAATTGTTGATACAGTTCGAGAAAGACAGTAAAGAACCTGATGAAGACCTTGTCCTACTAAAAGTAGAATTGGAAGAGGCAAAGAAAATTGAAGAGATTCTGAAACAATAGCTATCAGAAAAGAAGGCAAGATGTGAATCATTAGAACAAGAAGTAGTGAAAACGAGGAAAGAAATGGAGAAGTTTCAAGCCTTGTATAATCAAAATCTGTCAAGTATCAAAGACTTAGAAGGATTGGCCACCATTTTGAATTAGCAAAGGAATCCAAAGTTGAAAACTGGCTTGGGTTATGAGGAGGGATCAAGCAGTGGTAAGCCAGGAAATGAAGAACCCATCAAGTTTGTCAAAAGTACAACCAATGAAAATAACAAACTTGCAGAAACAAAGGAAGGCAATCAGCCGCCTAGGTCGAGTAAGGTAAAAGATGCCAGATCTGAATCTATAGAACAAAGAAGTAATGTGCTCACTGATGAAAGACGTCATCAGCCTGGAAGAAATCGATTTTCTCAAAGAAGACAACCATTTTCCAGGTACAAAGAATTTTTCTATGGCTATTGTTTCTACTATGCTAACTTTGTTCACAAAGCTGTAAATTGTTCCTTAAGACTTAGACATGAGAAATTAAGATTTCAAAGGAATAAATACTTGCCACAATAAAGGATGATGCAGCCAAGTAACAAACCTTCACTGATTGCCAATTACCAAATTAAGTCCAGGGACACGCAACTAAAGAGGTCAAGAAATAATCAACAGTCAATGAGTAGACAACGTTGCACCAATAAGTTTGACCTGTTGAACAATGAGATTGAATGCTACATCTGTCATAACTATGGACACAAATCTATTGACTGCCGGTTAAGGAAATATGAACTAGATTCGAAATCCCTTGCTGAAAATGTCAAGTTTTGGAAGAAGAAGGAAAGTGACAAGTGTGGATTAGTGTTGTCCGCTCAAAGAAAAATGAATCCTTGGTATATAGACAATGGATGCTCCAAACACATGATGGGAGACAAAGGAAAGTTTCTATCTCTAAGTGAAAGAAAATCAGGAAACGTAACCTTTGGAAATGATGCTCCAAGGAAAATAAAGGGCAAAGGGATGGTGAGCTTAAGTAATGGAAAAGGAAAAGCCCAAGATGTTCTACTCGTATATGGGCTGAAACATAATCTGCTCAGTGTAAGTCAAATGTGTGATAGAGGATGTGAAGTGGTGTTCACATCTAAGGACTGCAAGATAAAATCTGTAACCTCAGGGAAAGTGGTGGCCAAAGGCATAAGGACAGAAAATAATGTATATGTGATGAAAGAAAATAGAGAAGAATGTCATCTAAGTAGACATGATGAAATCTGGTTATGGCATAGGAGACTTGGACATCTAAACTTTGACCACTTAATCAAACTCAAAAAACTTGAGGCAGTAAAATAAATTTCACAGTTTCTTAGAGGTCCTTCCTTTGTCGTAGTCTTTGCAAGGTTTATCAGATGCCTCATCAACATCAAGCTCACAGTCTCTTGATCAGGTCGTGTTCTCCTGTAATTTCTCAGAGATATTTTCTCATGTTTTCTTTAGTAACCATAACAACTTATCAAGATTTTAGTTCTTCGTTTTCCACTAGAGAACCTCACACCCTCCCTCTTCATGTGTCTCCTCTCTCGTCTCCTCCTCGGAAAGGTTATGGACCTATCCTGTTCCTTCTGTCAAAAGGAAACTCGGGTCAGTCTGGGTCTACAGGACTCTATGGTACTTCAGGCTGATAGTCTCCTATCTCCTCTACCAGACCATGCTTCCATTCATGGGGGTAGTTGATTGTTCAACCACCGGTCCTTCTTTCCTTAAATTCTTCCTCCTTGGAATCCGGATGAGGCTGACTATTTAAGCAAGGAGAGAATTTAGGGTCATTTTTTCATAATGAACCCTCTCCACATTTTCCTCACTCTTTTCTCTAGTGAAATCATGGCCAATACTTCAAGGCTTCACCCCCACAGTTAGCTATTGGAAATTCAAAAAATAATACATTTACAATGTTCCCATGTCATAGAATGGTGATCATAATTAATTATTAATTACAATATGGGGGAAATATGGGTATTAGAATCACCTCCCCCTTAAAAAGGAACACCATCCTCGGTGTTCTTTCTTAGTAACACCAGTCATGCCTTTCTCATTCAACTGCTCCAGAATTCTTGACCCTCTTTCTTGGTCAGGTCCTTTTCAGACTCTTGGCCTTTGTCACTTGTCTTCAATAATATTGGACAACAAGCATATTAATCATAGATTTCATGTGTAAACATTTTATTGTTGCATAAAATTCAAGAAAATTCCATAACTTAGCAACATACTCATCTTTGCAATTTGTGGATTCATATCGTGGCTTTCTAGTTTTCTTGGCTCACTATTTTTCTTGGACATACCCATTGTGTGCATGATCCCAATCAATAGTTTACAAGAATTATGAAAGACTCCTCTTCCTTGTGGTCACTCACCTTCCAGTCCCAGGATCATGCATCCCCTTCTCTGCTATACAGTTCCATGGGTAATCCATCTTGCCTTACCAAGGATTTCTTGCACAATAAGAATTTTAGAGACTTCATTGAGCCTTACAGTCTAGGCATCCCTCATAATTTCTCCACTAAGGCGTCCCTTCAGCTTGTTTTACCACATCACAACATGTTCTAAGGTGATCATGGCTTACCACAAGGTCCTCTTGTCCAAATCAGTAGCCTCTTTCATGCTTTCCATCTTGGAAGCCTTCACATATCCTCCCGAGACAAACTTGTTTCGTCTCACCTGCATCACAAGTATACAAAAATTATGATTTATTATCATCAATTTCAAATTCATAATTTTCTTGCAAATCTGTCACCAACAGATTTCTGAATTCCACTTTTTGTTTTTCAGATATGTTCCATGCATGAACTAGATTCACAAGTATGGGATTTTTTTCTTCTTCCCATAGCAGTCTGGCTCAGCATGCAACTAGTCTTCTTTATGGGCTTACAACACTGCCATATCCAAGACCCGCTTTTCCTCCTACAACTTCAATATTCCTTAGCTAAACAAATTGTTAGTTTTCATGCACATTATATTTTCAAATGATGCATACTAACAGTCCAAGTCATTTTCATCTATTCAATGGTAAAAAGAAAAAGGAAGGTAATATTATTTATTTAAGCATCCTTTCAACATACTAAATTTTCCAAATGCAATTCACATATTAAATGACTTTAATCAATGTGACAATATTCATGGCCACATTCATACCCAATGCATCCTTGCATTGATTTTAAAGCCACCACAGTTGGTGACCAACACTCTGCTATGTTGTGTTGGAGTTTAACCAACCTATTCACCATATGGATTATTTTTTCTCGTTCACTCTTACAACAGGACTATGCTTCCTACTACAGGTTGATCATGATCCCAAATCAGTGCACATGAAACTAAATCTTTCTCAACTTGAATGCACCCAATCACTCTTCCTTCATTAGTAACCAGGGTGCCAACCCTCATGGCCACCCAATTTTATCTTGTTTAACACCTACACAATGCCAGTAAAATTTTGGAAGGTCCTCCTTCCTCAATGGAAAATCCATTGTCTTCCCTTTATACAAACATGAATTTCCTCGAAGCAATTCCATGCAATGTGCTAACTATGAGCACCTTTATTCCCAATCTCCCTAGATTGGTCATTGTACCCATGGTACTCTTTACTCATGCATATTATTGCAATGATTATAACTCATCCTTGACTGGCATAGACTTCCTCTCTCTATTGTTCAAATTCTTCTTTCCTAAATCTTACCTCGCTTAGGTAGCAATAGCATACAACAACCACTCACAATTATTTGCATATCTTTAAGATAATGAAATATTTTCAGAAGGAAATATTACCAAATTCCTTCATTCCTTATGCCACATAGGTATGGACATTTTTATACATGTTCTGGCTGCTACCACCCTCTCTGATATTACCCCATCAGTGGTGCTCTATGGGGACTTTTAAAGTCCCTTCAACAATATTTTAATGACAACCTTCTCATAGTCATCCTTTTCTTGAGGTTGTCCATCATCAGAAATTGTCTTTCTCAACAACTCCAACTTCTTTCTACACATGACATATACCACAAATATATTAGTCGTCATGTAGATAAAATTATTTTATCATAACCTTCAAATCAATAAAACATTTTTTAGATATGTCCTAGCATATATTTATGCACTTCATCGCCTTATCTTTAATGTTTCCATGAGTGAAACAAAAAAAATTCTAAATTGTTTCTATAGTCATACAAACATCATCACTATGATTTCAAAACATTTACTTTTATTATTAAATCAACCTCTCGTACCAGATAAATACAATATCCAACAAGGACGGGGTCAAGGATCTCTTCCCTTGTCCCACTCCTTCTACACAACCATGGACTTTCAGTCCAACTGAGTTATTTTCCGAGGCCTCAATGCTTTCACTTATCACGACTTAACCAAGCCCATTCATTTAATCATACTTAGGGGTTTATTTTCCTTTTACCAACTGTACTGGTTTCCACAATTGCTCTTTTAAGACCTACAACTATGTAAGCAATTCAGATTTTTTTAAGTGAGAAAAGTATTCCCCCTTTTACCTTCTTTGCTTGTGAAACATACTTCTTATTGTGAGCTCCATGCTCTGTTCCTTGAGCAGTCTTGGTTAGGATCTCCCTAACCTATTGGATACGTTAGCATTCTCCAATACCAGACCTTGTGGTTTGTAATGAACTATGTACCTATGCATTCTGCACATCACCATTCAATTATTAAAATGGTCAACATTCATTTGCTAACTTACATCCATGATGCACTTAACCACCTGCATAATCATAAGCCTATGTGTATTTAGCATAGGTACATTTTTCAGCTCACATACATCTTTTCATACATCATACATGTGCATCACTTACACATTTAATATCACTCATATCTATTTATCCAAGTAATATTAGTCTTCATACCAAGTAACCTCACAATGCATCAAATTCATGCACTCAAGCATATACAAACATATCTAAACATTCATCATGCAAGCTCATTGCTTGCACCCTTTCCATGTCCTTCATGGACATATCAAACTTCCAGATCCTTCTCCCAAGGATCTTACTGCCATTCTCATTGTTGTTCCTGAGTCTATACTTAAGGCTTAAAAGTACAGTGTCAAGGCATATGAAAGTAGGTGAAAGATGGGTAAGAGGGTAACGTCAACCTTCGGTAAAGGAAACTAGGGAAGATTTCTACGTTGGCATTGTATAGCTTCCAACTGTTCCTGAGTAGTTATATCTTGTTCAATGGCTGTCCATGAACGTTCGAGTTCGTCCTGGTTATTAGCGGTTTTAAGGATTATGTCAAAAAGGTTTAAAGCAATATGCATTTGGTTCAATAGTCCAGGTTCGATATTAGGCTGTGTTGCTGCAGGGACAGTCATGGAGGAATAGTAAGAGTAAGAAAGGATTTAAAGGGAGATTTAATGTTGTCTCGATTTGGCTGAAATAAAGAGAATTTTAAGTTTTAAGAATAAAATAGGAATGCAAATTGAAGGCTCTTTTCCGTAACTGTATTATATTTTAAATAAAGGTGTGAGGTGAAAGAAAAACATTTAGCTGCATATAACGCAAGATTCCTGTCAAAGAGAAAACTTACATATAAACAAAAGAGGAAATTGGTAAGGAAATAACTGAGATAGCAAAGAATATATATAGCATTCTGAAAGTGCAGATTAGTCTTACACCCGCTGATAGCTGGTGCAGAGGAAAGACAATAAATACTTACAGAAAACTGAAATCCTTTTGTTATAGTAGTGGTCGTACTAAATTATAACAAAGCACATCAATTATGAATAATGGAATGAAATGAAAAATGAAATACGAAGAAACAAACTTGTAACACAGTCTAGACGGAACTGAGAATCTCCAGATTTGCTTATATTAACTTCTCGAATGCAAAAACTCTATTACAATCAATACCAAAAAGGTCCAACCTTGTCTATTTCGTTCTGTGATATATTTATACAACTTTACAGATCAGTTAGAATCTCAACGGTTACAAAAATTCGGTTACAACTAAGAGGAGCGCAATCGCTCCCTTTCTCTTACTCTATCTTTACTTGGTGCCAGGTGCTCGTCTTCGCGTGAATTAGGTGAAGGCGATACATTTTTCTACAAACTAAGATACGAGCCGTGAAGGCTCTGCTTGACAGCTGGCCTCGGCGAAGTAACATTCTCGGGCTAACTGTTGTATCTTGTCTCCCATTTGTGCATCGACGATGTCGAGGGCACTTAGTTGCATGCTGTGTTGGATTAAGTGCTTGTCAACTTGAGCCATGTCCACCCTGTCCATCTGAGAGATATCGGCCGAATCTCTCTCATTATTTTCCTTGAGATTGAGTGAGAACGGTTCCACATTTATTTGCATCAATGCTTCTGCATCGCCTCGGCTGTCAATATCTAACATCTCACCATCTATGGAGTTAAAAGCTTCTTCTAATGAGTGGGTTACCTTTTGGACTTGTTCCTTTCCCAGGGCAATGTTATTCTCCCAATATTTCAATAGAATATTGCCTCTGGTTTGTTCAGGGATGGAAAGCCCAGGAGCGCCTGCCGAAAACCTGTTATTTGTGGCGATTATCGCATCCTAGAAAGCGACCTGAGCCACTTCGGCCTCCCTTTCCCTGACAGTCAGGT
Source organism: Picea engelmannii (assembly GCA_009831015.1). NCBI lineage: Eukaryota > Viridiplantae > Streptophyta > Pinopsida > Pinales > Pinaceae > Picea > Picea engelmannii. Next base: position 117,307 of record ML788281.1, on the reverse strand, counting down.
TCTTGGATACCTGATTCACCAACAGACAGTTCTCCCAGATCTCTCCTATCCTGGCAAGAAAATTCTGCTGTGCCGAAAAAATTTTGCTCCAAATCTCGCTAGCTCGGGATTTAAATATGTTGATGTTTATTTCTCTGCTCTCGGCAATTTCTGCCCGAACCTGCAATTGTTCAATCAGATTTCTCTGTTGGCTCGCCTGCGCTCTACCGTCTCGGACTACCAATTGTGCTTGCTCAAGCTTGGTTTTGAGCATCTCTATTTCATTTTTGTCGGCCACTCTGGTTTGTTCTATCTCCATGCTGGCCTGACCTTTAGCATTTTCTGTGGCTGTAGCCAATCTAGCCTCGAGGGTCCTGATTAGGCGATTTTTCCTTTTTAATTGGTTATTCAAAATCCCAACTGACAATTGGTCTGCCAAAGCATATGCCCCCAACGTTCCCGCGATTTCAGTGGCGAGTTGGTCACTTTTCTTATTTTTGCCATCGGTCATGATTTTATATTTTTTTACAGTGGACTCTCCTTCTTGATAGAACTCTCTTTTCACTACCGCCTTCCTCTTTTTATAAAAAAGAACTCATTTGGAGGGATTTCCTCTGCTCTAATGGGCCTCAGTTCTTCATTAAATATCCATCCCTCGCCGACATTTCCCTGTGCCGACTGCAAGGGTGTGACCGAGGTGATGGGATCTCCTATTTGTTTTGTCGATTCTTTTGGAGTACCGACGTGATTCTGCTCCTTTGGCGTACCCAGAGTCTCTGTTTTCTATTCCCTTGGTGGGCTTGAAGTTTTTACTTCCGCCTCTGGACTCTGTTCCCTGGGTGGGTCTGGAGTCTCCTCTTCTGCTTCAGAATTTTTCATTTTCTCCCCTTCCTGGTGTTTTCCAAGGTTAGAAATTGGTTCCTCAGAACCTTCAACATCCTTCTGTTTCGCCTCGGAAACACCCAAACCCCCCAACACAGCGGGAAGACTTCTTCGTCTATGTTCTTGGAATTTTGATACAGATGCTGTGTCTTCGGGTGCTAATGATTGGATCCGGGCTAGCACTTCTTCATATGATCTCGCCCCTTAGAAAACATCATCCGAGGGTGAATTTCCATGCTCAAATCTCTTGAGCCCACAATGAGCCAAATGGTTGCTCACAACCCTCTGTGGATCATGTTTTTTAACTTTGATGGAGGCCAAACTTAGGTCCTCCAGGGAAGCAGCCTTGGCTTTGGCATGCCCGAAATCTAATAAAGAATAGGAATTCATCCGAATAGAAAAAGAAGGCCATACCTTCTTTGAGTAACCCTTGAGTTCTTTGCTTACACCTCCAATTACCATTTTCCAGGCGACCTCTCGACAAGCTAGCTTGTCGGGGATGAACAAGGGCAACGCATGAGGGGGAACAGAAGCCCTGAAAACTCTGAAATACGAAAACTCTGCCTCCACATACCAATCCGCTATGCCACTCAGACCTGTTGCAATGTTGCCCGAGACGCGATGTGGTGGGTGCCCTAAAATGACGATATGCAGGGGCACCATCACCCAGTTAAAAATCTCATATATGAACTTTTCTGCTTTATTCTCCCATAGTTTGTCATGATATTCATGCATGGGTTTTTCTTGGACTAGATTCCAAGCCCAACTCATCAAAGGGAATGGTGTCATGGAACATACCGCGTCCATGATATATGCTGACATGAAAAACGAGGATGGTTTCCCACTTGCCTTCTGCTCCCGATACTCTGTGACCCTGTTGGCCAAACTGTCTGAGAGTATCTTTGCCCAATTAAACGAGCAACCTTCTGCGGCCCGAAACATGAGAGGCACCCACGCGATGTAGAAATACGATGTATCTTCTCTCCCAAATAGCCGACATGATATCATGGCCACATATTTATACTGTGGCTCCAAAGAAGAGATAGAATAAACACCCTGGTCATTTTCTCTGAATTTCGCGGAGCGCGAAACCCAATCTTTGATTAAACCGGGCATGGTTTTGTCATACTGGGTGCACTCTTTCTCTTTGAATTCCTCTAGGAACTCGGCACCATATGTATATTCAGACGTCGCAGGTAACTTGTACATGGTTTGTATATGCTCGGGCCTGAAAGTCCCGATAGTAACTCGCTGACTGTTCATGATCATCCTGGTCGGTAAGTCTACGTAATCCAATGCCCACCGGATCATGTCGTAATACAGAAGAAACCGTGGCCTGGTTGCTACTCTGTACATCCCAGATTGGACGATTATCTTGTACTTGGTGTGCAGATCATCCCTTTCGATGTCGTCGGAGTCATCTGAGTAATCTACCAATTCTGCTTGCAGAACATTTGACACAAATGACCAGTCGGGGATCGAGTCGACACTTCAGGGTGAAGTATCGGCTACATTGTCTAAGCCCTGTCCCGCAACTTCTACATTTGCCTTCACTGCTTTCCGCGGAGCCATGGCCACAGTTTTTGTTTTCTCTCTCCTTCGATAGAACTGTGTATACATGCAGAAAGTAGTTAACTCAGAGACGATGAGCTCCGCATGCTATGAAAAATGAAAAATGAAATGTAGCTCTCGCAATATATTTGAAAAACGGTACCTTTCAGAACAAGCCTGTCAATTCGAAATTAGAAATAAACTTATGCCGTAGAAATCCGATCTTACCCATAGATTTACCTTATCTTCCCATTAATGTCATAAATTTTGGCGGTTTGACAGTCAGTCAGAGTATGGAGAGCTAATAGTTACATCGGGGAGCATGCAAGCCTCGATGCGCGGGACATATCTTGCTTTATTTTAAATTATCAAAACTTAGCAACGTTAATCACTTTCTCGCTTTTCGCTGCATCGTGGATTTCCTTTTAACATTTTGAGTTTTCAACTCGCGAGATTGCGAGGACCGATTTTATCTTAATTAACAATAATTGCGATTTGGAGCATTATTAATTTTATAATCAATTTATTTCGCCATATCGCGACTCGGAACTTCGAAGACAAATTTCTGGGAGATTAGTATGCCGAGTCGCGAATCTGCGAGATGGCGATAATTAAGATTTAATTTAGGGGAGGAAAATCTTAGATTAGGCGATTAATTAATCAAGTTATAATTATGTCGCGACTTCGTGAGTCGGGGTTTTAGACGACGTAACTTTCTAAAAGATAGTGCCGAGTGGCGAAGCGCTGAGAACATAATTTAACCATGGTTAGTCTTTTTAGCCTTTAATCCTTGACCAGGGTTAGCCCGAAAGAACCTCGTGTTATCGGCTATCGGAGCTGTAAAAATAAAAATTCGAACTTAGCGGTCGCCGAGGCGTGAAACCCCGACGACGTCTAATCACTGGGTTAAAAGATTTTACCCTGGTTACTGTCTTGAGTGAAAATTTTAAAAGACTTCGTCGTTTTGTGACTCAGGACGTTTGAATTCATGAGTTATATTATCCGACCCGCGAGATCTCGAAGTAAAACAACGAGATCGACATTATTAAGAAAGTAGATGTGTTTCGAGAGTGGAAAAGCATTGCTGATTACGTGACAAGGTTGCAGATGTTTTCAAATTTTCGGGGGGGAAGATCAAAAGGCCATCTTTAGAATTTCAAGTATCAAAAAATTGAAAATTAAGAAAGGTAAAAATAAAACAAGGGTGGCTCCAACACTCATGACAATTTCCATAGAGATACTCAACATTGAGCTTCCCTCTCAGTTGAGAACTTGCAATCATTCACATGATATCCACCTAGCAGTTTAACAAACATAGTCATAACTATGTTTCCCTTTCTATACGATAACAACTACCAAGAAAACATTGTTGCCTCAACTTCCATAAAAAAAATTCCGAACTCATAAACATAGTCTGGGAAATTATAACCATGCCGAAGGTAATAAAATATCCATTCTAGCTTCCAACTAGTCTTGATCAACATAACTTTCGATTAAGGAAATCCTTTTCTAGATTCCCCTCACTATGATTTAAGTATACTAAACCATATCTATATGGCTACCATCCACCACTGGATGTCAATCTGAGCTATTGGGCATCTAGAAGTGCCCCAACACCTTTTTTACGACATTCAGGATCAGTCATTTAATTAACCATTTTACCTCATTTATAACAAATTTTAATGTCTAATAACATTTGGACAATTTCCTTAAATCCAAATAAAATTTCAAAGTACGTTATGTTACCCATAATTTTGGCCGTCATGATAATGTATTGATGATGGTGTACTCACGCTCTTCATTAGAACTTTCTCCTGAGAAAAGTTACCTTTATCTCTTTCCAGAAATTACAGTTTTGAGGAAGGTTCACAGGCTGCTAATACATTTGTCTGCGAGAATGAATGATTCTCGCAGGCTGCCTTAAGACAGGGTGTGAGAAGTTCGCACTGTGTCTAACTAGTAGGGTGCGAACTCTTTTTGAACAAGGGAAAAAGATGAATTCTCGAACCTTCTAGAAGGGAATCTTCTAGAAGGATGAGATGGCATTTGAATGGTTGTCTAAGTATTGACTTTCCTGATATTTTTGGATCATTCCTATCCAAGTAACTAATTCATTCTCTCTTATATATTGGGGGGATTCTCATGGAAAATTTTAGAATGAAACTAGCAAGAGATTTATTGGAGAATTAGTGAAGAACTGTGTGAAGGACTGATGCTACAGCAGCTAAGAACTCCAGCAAGGTTATCAAAAGTGGTGGATCTTCTTCATACAAGTGAGCAAGTGTGTGTGTCAGAGCCAAGGGTCATCGAAAGGAGATTTGCAACATCAAGGCTCAGGTTGTAAATTTTGCTTTCTATCAATATAATACAGTAATATGTCTCTTTCCCATAAAGCAAATGTTACTTTATTGTATAACTCCTTGATCATATACATAGATTAACTATTGAATATTTTGAGTTGTCTTCACTTCGATTGGTTTGTATTGTTGCGGTCTTGACATCACAAGAGAATTGGAGCGAAGCTGGAACAACAAAGACCAAAGGAAGTGATCATAAGGTATGTTCATGATTCTTGCCTCATAGTTCATTCAATAGTCGAAATCTAGGGAAAGAGTATTATTCTGTCTTGATTTGTTCTAGATCCAGGTGGATCTAGGGAGATCGGTTTGTGTCCGCACTTACGGATTTATCCAATAACAAAATTGGCGACTCCACTGGGGATCAATCCCATTTTGTTGGTAGCTTTTTGTGTTTTTCTGTGGCCATTTTCTCTGGTTTCATTTTTCTCCTGTCCTATCAGTCTCTGAGTCTTCAAGATATCCTGCTAGACCTTTTGAGTCTAGAATCTTTTTGTAATTTTACTTCAATTTTCAAAATTTTTGTTATGTTCATGAATTCTCGCACTGCACTCCATTGCAGCCTGCGAGAACTGGTCAGGTTCGCACCCTGCTCATAGGGTTCAGTGTGAGGTTCTCGCACCTTGCTCAAAGGTTGCCTGCGAGAATAGCTAATCCTCGCACTGTGTTATATTGCTCACCTACGAACAGTCTTTTTCAAAATTTTGAAATTAAGTTTTGGTTTTTCTGACTGCTCAGATCAGTTGAATTACCTCTCATGGGTTTCTTGGACCTTTGATTGATATATTTTTTGCTTTAGTTTGCATTCGTGAATAGTCTTAGGGTTTCAAGACTTTTCTTGTCATTTTTTGGCTTGACTTTCGTTTCTTGGCTTATCTTAGTAATACCATTCTCTCTGACTTCAGACTCTGAATGTGTTCGATTAGTTAAGATCCAATGATTGGTTGAAAGTTAAGTTTGTTGGTTTTCTCATTTGTTTGTTGGTTTGAAAGAACCTTTTCATTTGCATTGAGAAGACTATTTGGTTTTCTCTTTATTTTTTCTTTCATTGAAAGAGTAGATTGGGTTATTTGCTTGTTCATTGATTTGATTTTCTGTACTCTTGCTATCATAGTCTGAGTCCTTTTTTGAAAAGTGAACAAATAAGTTTTTCTTTCAAAATTCTTTTCATTTTAGAAAAATTTGACAATCAAATTGTTGAGTTTATTGAAGTATTTGAAAAAGACACATAGAGCATTTTCATTTGATGAATGATTGTTTGCATTGGCATTTGAAAGGAAATTTTGGATTGTAGTTTAAGGTTGATTGGAAAAATTTCTCTCTCTCCCATACATAGGATTCATTGAACGAAAAGTGATACATTTCATTCTCATCCTTGCATTATTTGGGTCAGAGTCATACAACATGAGTTTCACTTCCATTACCTTTGAGTAAACAACAGCTTTTAAAAACATTGTGTAATCATAAAATTTATCTAATGACTCTTTTCTAGGGATCTTTTACACCAACATTTAGCTAGGTTAGTGCTTTGGAGTAGGAAGAGAGATACACTCTCCAAAAGCTCAAAACACACAATAGCATCTTGAGTTAGGGAGTGTTAAATTCCATTTTCAATATATTGTCCTGGGAAGCCCTTCTAACACAAGGGTCAAGCACTAGGTCACATTGGTGTTGGTAGAGTTACTCACCCTGCTGTGTTGACATCAGTGTAGATATTGCACGTATTACGGGGATCACTCGGAGGTATACCCACAATGATGAGTGGAAGCCTTTTGAGTTGATTTCGGGCTAGATACCCTACCCTTGCGTGTGGATCGGACTGACGACTGTTCCCCCAGGCTTTACTGTTGCTTGTGGTGACCTTAGTGGCCTATCTCTCTAGGTTCTTACCCAAGGTGACTGTGGAGGGGAAAGTCTTCACGGTACCTGGAATTAACATTGACCAAACTCACTCGGACTCCTTGGAGGGTATACCCACGATTATGTGTGGGAGCTTGCACCAGGGTGTAAGTCCGTTAAGCAGGTCGTCAGCGTAACTTTTCCACCCTAGCCCTGCCCCTTCTCGTCTCCTTGTTGTGACGTTGGATTTCATCACCAACTAGTGGCTTCAAAATTAGAGGGTCTTGTTTGCCTGGTGATTGTTACCTAGATGTTGTTTACTAGTGCGTGTTGTTTGTTTCTCGAAGTTGACCATAGGAATTTCTTCGTGGAGCTTGTGGATCATTTACAATTGCTCCCCCACGTCGTTCACGTAGAATGCAAGGTTTATCTCCAGAACATCTGGACGGTTCTCAACCCTTTCCTACCAGTACACCTGAGGTCTCTCCTCATCCGAGTGAAGTCCCAGCTTTTACACCACCACACATGGAAACAAGTGACGTCCCAGTTGTCACTACCCCACAAGTAGAATCCACTGACTCTCTAGAACCTTTTCGAATTACCAATACTAGAGAGGATTATTGCATTTTCCGTGGTGAACGACCTTTTGTGCGATTAAATTCTTCTGAAGAAGCAGTTGTTACATCTTCTGAATCAACCGTTGGGCCTTCTTCTGGTGTAGTAGGCCAATATCCTTTTTGGTCAGGTGATTTCAGATGGGTCCTTTTTGGTACTGAGTCACCTAAAGTCTACGAAATCAACCCTTCGGTGTTTTCTGAGACGGAAACTACACCAGTGACTGCAACTTATCACTTTGTTCTCCCTCCAGAGATGGCCCATCTCGCGACGACTACGAGTGTCCAAACCGGAATTACTGCAGCTAGTCTTGCTCCTATCAATACCCAGCAAATGCCTGATGTCAACCCGACATTACCACCAGGTTATCATGCTTGAATGCTTTGTTGAATGCTTCCAATACAACACCTCCGCAAACCCCAGCCGGTTCTCCCGGTGGTCCTTCGTTTCCTAGGCATCCTATTCTCGGTTTTATTCCGACACTCCCTCCATTTCCTTCTGGCATCCCTAATCCTAGTGACACTATTCCGTCTGTTGCACCAAACTTGCATATTCCCGTTGGTGGACAACGTGGTACGATTCCATTTCCTCTTACCAGACATAATCCAATTGCTACACAATTTCTGGTTGGAACACAGTCTACGATAGGAGGACCAACCTCACCTTTTGGACAAAATATACCTCCTGCATTGGCCCAGTATTGGACTCAGATGTTACAAAATCTTCCTCAATCGACTAGGGGGCAGCAACAGACTGTCCCTACTACAGGCCAACCATATCCGGGTGTACTCAATCCTATTTGGGGTCAGGGTCATAATGCTCAAACTCAGGTCCCTAATCAAACTCAAGGTTACAATCCTTGGAACTACTATCCTCTCCAACCACCACCGAATCAGCTTGGGTCTTCTCTCTATGGGTAGACTGCTTACGGTCCTACTGGTTTTCCGACAGGGCTACCACCCAAAAGTCACCAGTACCCATAGGTGAATAGACAGTCACCTTTTCTTGCTACTTTGGATTTGCCAGATTTGTCTAGGATTTTGAATGATCCTATTCGTCACTCTCCCCAATGGCCTGTTATGCCAGTTAATCTTCCTTCGGACGTTCCTAAATTCGACGGTAAAGTGGGAGAGGACTCGAACAATCAGGTTATGACATTTCACCTATGGTGTTCATCCAACTCGTTGATGGATGATTCAGTTCGATTACGTCTTTTTCAATGAACCCTTACCGGTTCTGCTGCGAAGTGGTATATTGAATTACCACGAGGTTTCTTCTCGGATTTTAACACTTTAGCTATGGCTTTCCTTACGCATTACCAGTTACCGATCCATTATGATACCGGGACTGAGATTTTAACCTCCTTTAAACAAAGTAAAGGTACTCATATATCCGATCATATTCATGAGTGGAGAAGGAGACGACGTCTCATTAAACTTGAGCTCCCCGATCAGTTGTTGGCTGAATGGTTTACAAAATCTTTTGTGAACGAAATAGGTAAGGAGATAGCCATGGGTGGTGTCTTCACAGAAGAGCAGGATATAAGTCGTGCTCAATATCTTGATCTCATTTATTCGCAAACGGAAACTCTTTATGACTTACTACCTGATTTACCTCGTCCAAATGCTTCCATCACTTCAACTACTCCAGCTGCCTCGCATGTAGCTGATGGTGTGATTGGTACTGCCCATGCCCATTCACATTCTGTTTCAAGTACAACCCCTAAATCTACCTCTTCTAATGTTCAAAATGCTTCGTCTCGTGGCACTCCGACCGGTAAAACTTCTAAGGTGAACGTCGTTCAATCTACCTCGACCAGTAAAAATAAATCTAAAAAGGGGAGAGGCAAGAATAAGGAGGGCAAAAATAATAATCAAACTGAGAAAACTAAAACCCCTCCTATTGAAGATCGGGATAAGCACAAACCACGATACCCTTGCCTTATCTGTGGTGATGATCACTACACGAAGGATTGTCCACGACGTGCTGAGGTTACTAAGTTCCTTCAGGGAACACCGAAACCATCTACGTCGGCTGTCTTGTCCCAACCCTTCCTGTCTCAACAACAGGCTCCGTTGGTAATCCATGACCAACCATCTACTTCTACGACATCATATGTTTTGATGTGTACAGGTGATTCTATGAAAAATAACGTTTCACTCACCACTAGAGCCAAAGACTATACTCCATCAAAGGAGAAGGTTGACGATTTACCTCCTTCTTTGGTACAACCCTCTCCACCGACTCCACCTACTAATGGTCCTCTTCATCTCGAACGACCGAGTCTTGATACAGTTCTGCGACCACCCCTGAAAGGTGTCGTTCAAAAATCGGTTTTCAATCCTCATGCTCGTGCGGCCCAGAACTATAGCATTGTCGAAGATCTGGCCCAAGCACCTTCAACGATGTCTGCCCTTNGAGGGTTTTGTTGAAAGCTATAGGTGGAATTGACCCAACTGATACGAATTTAATAGTCTTTGACTTGGAAGATCATATTCCAAGGTTACCCCCTCAACTCGCGTTTCAAATTCAAGTTGTTATTTCTGACAAGAACATTTGTCGAACTGTTATCGATGAGGGTGCCTCTACGTGTGTAATGTATTTTACTTGTTGGAAGGCCATTGGCTCTCCTCCTTTAAATAAATCACAAAATACTTTGAAATACTTTAATGGTTCTGGTTTTAAGCCTTACAGTGTTCTTCCATCATTGCTTGTTACTCTAGAAGGTAAGACAGTCCAAGTTGAAGTGGAAGTTTTCGATGCTCCCCTTGATTATAATCTTCTACTTGGTAGTAGCTGGATAGATTCCATGCGTGCTGTTGTGTCAACACTTTTCCGTGTAGTTCGTTTTCCTCATCAAGGAAAGGTTGTTATAGTTGACCAACTTTCCTTCTTTAATTCCGATACTCGTACTGGCAATGTGTCATTTATAGCTAAAACCCCGCCGGGTTATGAGAATGTTAGTGTAGGTCTTTTAAAAGACTCCTCACTAATGGGTAATTTCCCCATTCCACCGCCCAATGTTCCACGCCCGTCAGTTGCTTCTATCAACATGATTTCCACTGTGCCTCATGAACTTCCTGTGTCTTCCGATCCGTGGATAGTCCCTGATCCTGGAGATCACACTCATTTCGACGACATCATGCCGTTAAGTTCGGTTGAGTCTGCTTATCACGCCATTCAATCAACAACACCTTCTACATCCTCTCTTGATGAGTTGTCTCCCGATCCTTTCCGTGTCATCTTTCCCACTGGCGAGATGATCATGTCCGTCATGGAGGACACCCCTTGGGACGATGGGCATCATCGTTCCATACTCTTTCTGGAACAACACACTCTCGAGAACTACCAATAGATTTCGACTTCGTCGACCATTGTTGTCATATCGACCGTTCCCAGATCTACACATGACATGTTTGCCAAAGGGAACCTTAGTAATATATCTCCCATGATTCCCATTGATATATCAGTTAAACCTGGGATAGTTGAAAATGTTCATATTGGAGCTTCGTGTTCTTCGGATGAAATCGTCACCTATACATCTCTGTTTAAAGAATTCCGTGACATATTCGCCTGGAGCTATGAAGAGATGCCAGGTATCAACCCCGCAATTGTTCTGCATGAGATCAAGACTTACCCCAGAGATAAACCTGTCTGACAGCGCCTTCGTCTGGTCCACCCACGTAAAGCGGCGGCTATCAAACTCGAGGTTGAAAAACTTCTCAAAGCCAACTTTATTTATCCCATGGCTCTGATAGAATGGGTTTCTAACCCTGTACCGATTGATAAGAAAGGTGGTAGTATACGTGTATGTGTTGATTATAGGGATATTAACAAAGCCTGTCCAAAAGACAACTTTCCAACCCCTTTTGTCGACCAGATTGTCGATGACTGTGCCGGAAGCGAAATCTTCTCTCTCATGGATGGTTTCTCTGGCTATAATCAAATTAACATCGCTTCTGAGGACCAACATAAAACTGCTTTTATTTGTCCTTGGGGTACTTTTGCCTATAGGAAACTTCCCTTCGGTCTTAAGAACGCTGGCGCGACGTTCCAACGTACTATGTCTTATGCTTTTCATGATATAAAGCATATCGTTCAACCCTATTTGGACGATTTACCAGCTCATTCTTTACGCCGAGTCGATCACCCCACTCATCTCCGAGCAATTTTCATTCGTTGTCGGTTTTATCGCATTCATTTAAATCCTCATAAATGTGTTTTTTGCGTAGAATCCGACCGCCTTCTAGGTTTCATTATTTCACGTCAACGGATCTGGGTAGATCCTCTTAAGGTTGAGGCGATTCTTAATCTCCCTCCTCCTTCTACATTGCACCAGTTGCAAAGTTTGCAGGGGAAAACAAAATTTCTTCGTCGTTTCATCCCTAATTACACCGAGATTACTCGTGGTTTTACGTGGCTACTAAAGAAAGATTCCAAGCTCGTCTGGGATAGCATTGCTAAGAATGCTTTTGAGGCTTTGAAGTTGTCCCTTACGCGAGCCCCGCTTCTCTTTCCTCCTGATTATAGTCGTGATTATTTTCTTTATATTACTGCCTCTGAGTATACCATTGGCATGGTTCTTGTTCAAGAGGATGATGCACACGATGAACATGTTGTTTATTACTTGAGTCGAAGTCTTACTTCCACTGAAATCAAGTATCAACATGTTGAAAAACTGGCTTTGGCTGTCGTTCAAGCTGTCCAACGCTTTCGGCATTATATTCTCTCAAGGAAAACTACAGTGATCTCACATTGCAACCCTATGCAACATATTTTGACACGTCAATTGCTAGGGGGCAAGTACTCCAAATGGATTGTCATACTCTAGGAGTTTGACTTGGAATTCGATCGCGCCACGTCTAAGAAATCCTTAGTTTTTGCTGAGTTAATCTACGATTTTCCTCACTCAGCCACATAAAATGTAGCAGTAGATTCATTACCTGATGAATCACTTTTCCTTATAATCATTGACGATATTTGGTATGGAGATATCATTATATATCTCCAAAATCAGACTTTCCGACCTGCTTTGTCTAGTAATGAACAACGTCGCATCCGATATCAGGCTCGTCAATACATAATCCTTGGAGATACTCTTTACCGCCGGGGAATTGACTTTGTTTTTCGACGTTGTCTGACGTTTGATGAAGCTGAGAAAGATCTGAATGACTGCCACTCCGGAGCATGTGGTGGTCATATGTCTGGGTATGCTACTGCCTAGAAGATCTTACGTGTAGGATATTTTTGGCCTTCTTTGTTTAACGATTTCCTTACTGCCATTCAGAAATGCCATGCCTGCTAGACCTACAATCAGAAAATCCGGTCACATCCTGCTCCTCTTCATCCTGTAGTCCTAGTTGGTCCTTTTGCAAAATGGGGCATTGATTTCATGACATGTCACCCTCACTCAGCCGGGGGGCATGGTTACATCATTGTAGTAGTTGATTATTTTACTAAATGGGCCGAGGCGATGCTGACCTTCGATAATACTGGAAAGACTGCAACCTTATTTCTTTTTAACCATGTTATAGCTCGTTTTGTTGTGCCCCAAGCTATCGTTACTGATCATGGTAGTCATTTTAGGAATTTTATGATGTCTGAACTTACGGAAAAGTTGGGTCTTCGTCATGATAACTCAACACCCTATTATCCGCAAGCTAATGGCCAAGTCGAAGAAATCAACAAAGTTCTTATAACTATGCTTCGAAGGATGATAGGCATTCATAAAACAAGTTGGCACACGATGTTGTTTTCAACATTGTGGGCATATCAGACATCGGTCAAATCCACTACTGGGTTTACACCCTTTCGATTAGTCTATGGTGTGGAAGCCATTCTTCCAATAGAATGTGAGATACCTTCTCTAAAGCTAGCTGTCGAACTCTTACCCAATACTTCTGTTGAAGAAGAGCGTCTATTGTATTTAATGCGATTAGATGAGACTCGACGTGACGCCACTCTAGCCACTCTAGTAATAGAAGCCCAGAAGAAACGTGTCAAGGCACAGTATGAAAATCATGTCAAGCCTCGCGTTTTCTCTGAAGGTGATCTTGTTCTTCTATATGAACAAGATCGATATGTCTTAGGAGCTAGGAAATTCGAACTAATGTGGTGAGACCCTTATATTGTTTGCCGAGTTTTGGAAAAAGGAGCATATGAGTTGGTTGATTATGATGGTATCCCTTTGAGTGAACCCACGAATGGGTTGTACTTGAAGAAGTATTATGCATAAGTCATTTGTGCATAAGTACTTGTATTTTATGTATCATAGTTTTTGTGTGTTACTTTAGTTTTCTTTTGATGTTATCTAATCTCTGCCCTTATGTGACGTTGTGTTTGATTGCCAGATGTCGGAGTCTTCGCTACCCTTTATTGGCTTCGCTGATGGTGCTAGCCGTAGTACTCAGAACCTAGCTTCCGCTGCGTGGGAAATCTATGCCCCAACAAACGAGCTTATATCTTTACGAGGTGTATGTCTTGGCCGTGCAACCAATAACATCGCAGAGTATAGCGTCGTTATTGAATTATTGGTTGATGCTATCTCACATGAAATTCATCATTTGATTGTGCGACTTGACTCGCAGCTTGTAGTGCTACATCTAAGTAATATCTACTCTATTCGAAGTCCTACTTTGTTACGGGTGTATTTGCGAATTCGCCTCTTGGAACGATATTTTGATCACATTGAATATCATCATATTCCTAGATGTCTTAATACATTAAAAGATGCATTGGCTAATTATGTATTGGACAGACATTTGAACAATTTATAAATCAAACACATTACAACCAACACATTTAAATATAAAGTAAACCGGTAGAAGCCATCTGTATATAACGATCAAAAGTGTTTGTTGTTTTTACAAAAAGTTTGTCCGAAGACCAAAAATATCAAAAATTGAAGCTTATAGCTTCTACAAAGTGGCGTCACGGATGACGTTCACGGTAACACACTACTTCCCTAGAAACCCTTCGGAGCAGTCGACCCATAGTTGTTGATACCCCTACAGTGTGACGTTGATCACATCGTGGAATCTCTTCCAGAGTCATATCTGGAATGTCTACTGTCAGGCCCTCTAAATTCTGTTCCACCACCTCATAATCTTCGGCATACTATGGTGCTACTGGTGCTACTTATCCTCGTCGCTGGATAGGGGAAGTGCCAGGAGGTCTATACGGTCCAACATCTGTGTTATCAACAAACATTTTTGTGTTAGTCTTCAGATAAATACATAAGACAAAAACATTTAAATATGATAAAAATTCAAAAATATTTAAAAAGAGAAAATGTGTGTACTTCTTACCAAGCTCTCCCCACTGAGCGTCCTCAGGCAGTGCTAGATACAGATCTCCTCTGAAATCCAACCCGACATAGGCGTAGTCATCGACCATCAACATCTGGTTTTGCAGCTAGTCAAAGAAAATATCGTCATATCTGACGATTGGTCCTACCACGTGACGAGCCATGAGATGACACCATCTCAACATCCTTGGATCCCTAGGACCCGGTAGGTTCCACTCAACCTGAAGTCTAAATACTGGGACCCTCTCAAGGAATAAGGACACTAATAAAGATCCATAACCAAATTGTTTCAATTCACCTCGCCTGCATTTTGTTAATTTCCTTTTGATACTGCGAAGCACAACATCTGCCCAGTTGAATACTCGGGGCTCAGTACACTCGATGGCGTACTGGAAGTAGCTCTGTAATGCCATATGCAGAGAAAAACTCCCGGCCATCCAAGCTATAGTAAAGAGAATCGTGCGGAGGGTCAAGTATTGTACCCCCCATATAGAAACTTTTCCCTTTTTCCGCTCAGCCTCTGGTACACAGTATTGATTGCAGTACTCACTCATTTTTAATTCACCGCCTCTGCTACCGGTTAGGCTGACATGATACCCATGCCTGGACAATCCAGTCAAGAAGTATATGTCCTCAATGTCAATGGATACTGTGTGAGCTCCTACATTGAAAACTTGCTGGTCTGGGTCCCACATACGGACTAAATACTCCAGTAATCTGACTTGGGCTCTCATGCCCGGGATGCGGAAATATTTTAAGAGCCCACAATCTCTCAGTGCAGCTATGGTGGGAGGATGATTCTCGGCATTTTCATTATCTTCCTCATGTTCTCGTTCACGCCACTCAAGCACCATGCTTATGTCTATTTATTTGCACACAAAACATACAAGGAGGATTAATGATTTTATTCATGATAAGAATCTTTTTCATTGGCTAAATATTTTAAAAAAAATTGAGTTCTATGCTGATCGCAGGTGTCTTATTATACACAGTGCGAACACCTCACAGGTGGCTCAAGGGTCACCTGCAAGAACGCATCATTCTCGCAGGTCCCGTATGGGCTGCCTGAGAGAATGCCTATGCGCATGTAGGGTTCAAAAAGCCACTCTAAAATGAAAAACTAACCAATGAAATAAAAAATTTAAACCATGAAAATGTCAGGAATGAAGATCTTACCATAATGCTACAGACGGCTCGTCAAATGATCTCTTGTAGCTCCCGGAAATCAATGCCGAATTCAGAGGGTAAAAAGGGGGTTTTGGAACTCAATAGTGAAAATGTGAAATGATATGGTAAAAATGTTTATTTACTCATTTAAATTACTTTTCACTATGTCATTTTTGGGTTTTTATGCTTATCTATTGTTTAAACCTAATCCCTAATATCAAAATGAGTGTAATGACTTGCAGGTATGATTACAAACAAGGATATGGACATATTTTTCTCCGTTATGGTGTGTTTTTGATTGTTTTTCATGGTTTTTACATAAAACCTCGAGCGTCGTTTTTATCCGTTCTTACGCTCATCAATATAAGAGAACGTGATCGAGCATAGTTTTATCTCTTTTTCGGTCTCATAAGGTTATACGAAAAATGAACCCCCCTGGAGTCTTCTTTAAGCTCTTTTTAGACTCTCTAAACATGAAAAGATCGCCGAGCGACCTTGCTATTTTCACGCTCGCTAAAGTATTTGAAGTACGCGTCTGGTGAGCGATAATTTATCTCTTTTTTGGTCTCATCCAGACTATTTTACTAAAAAGGAACTGAGAGAGTTCTCTTTTAAGTGTTTTTCCAAACTCTATAATCTTGAAAAACCTTTGAATTTACTATCTCTGGACTCGTTAAACAAACATTGACAGACTCCTTCTTAGGGTTCGTTAAATATACTCTGAGGGACTCGTCTGAAGGATGAGCTTATATCAACAAGAATATGTGATCCTCTTCAAGCTTGTGTAAAAATAAAGAGGTACTTGCCAGAAATGGTGGGGGAAATTTGGGAAAGGGATATGTTTCATTTTCATATTGATTTGTAGTAAGTGTCGCTCTTGAACATGACACCCCCTATTCATCACTTGAATCCAGTTTGGGAAATCCATTTGTCTCTCTTTGAGTCAATGCTGCCAAATCATTGGTCGTGTCATTCATATGTTCAAGAGAAGTCCATCTAAAACCTATATTGAGTCGGCCATCTGCAGTTATCCATTCTCTCCATGTCGGCCTTCCCTGTCTCCAGTTCACTTGCAACATGCTCTGTTTCACTTTCAAAATATGTTACTCATTTCGTGTCATTGATGGGGGATACATCAAGGCCCTCCTTTGACGAGTTTTGTTCCGTCGACTTCAGCTCATTATCCGGAATCAAGACTTAGAAATTATTTAGTACCTTGGAGCTTGCATGCCTCAATGGCAAGTTTCCTCGCTTTCGACAGTGGGCTTACATCATTGGCCCCTGATCGAAAGATTCCGCCGAATGTTCGACATCAACTCATTTATTCATAGTCGATGGATTGTACTATGGTACCGTGGGAGTCATTGACATCAATGGTGATTTTCCTCGCACTTGTTAATGGTTACATCAATGACTGGTAATCAAGTGGTTTCTACCATGTTCGACTTCAACGCATGTAATCACATGGTTAGATTCGTACTTTGGGTGATGAGATTGAAGACCCTGGATATTATCTTCATGATCCAAGTTGCGATGGAGTATGTATAATTTGCGACACGTAGATCCACTGTGTATGTTTCGTGGCTATGTCGTATTGATTTGAAATTTCTTGCGTAGATCCATAGTGTATTCAAGTGGCTATGCTATATTTTGGCGGCATGGATCCACGGTGTATGATTGGTGGCCATGGCCTTTGTTTATGATGTCATCAGTCTATGATCTGAGTATGGGAATGCCTACCTCGGAATTGGTATATATGATATTCTGCAGATGCTTGGGTGTTTGCAGGTTTCCGATTAGATGTGCTCTTGGTTCTCGACACACACTTGAAGCTTACAAAGTATATCGGCTGTCACTAGTTCCAACCTCATACTTTGGGGGGCATTCTGTTACCCATAATTTTGGTCGTCATGATGATGTATTGATGATGGTGTACTCACGCTCTTCATTAGAACTTTTTCCTGAGAAAAGTTACCTTTATCTCTTTCCAGAAATCACAGTTTTGAGGAAGGTTTGTAGGATTCTCGCAGGCTGCCTTAAGCCAGGGTGTGAGAAGTTCGCACTGTGTCTAACTACTAGGGTGCGAACTCTTTTTAAACAAGGGAAAAAGATGAATTCTTGAACCTTCTAGAAGGGAATCTTCTAGAAGGATGAGATGGCATTCGAATGGTTATCTAAGTACTGGCTTTCCTGATATTTTGGGATCATTCCTATCCAAGTAACTAATTCATTCTCTCTTATATGTTGGGGGGATTCTCA
The DNA here is from genome assembly GCA_009831015.1 of Picea engelmannii. Classification (NCBI taxonomy): domain Eukaryota; kingdom Viridiplantae; phylum Streptophyta; class Pinopsida; order Pinales; family Pinaceae; genus Picea; species Picea engelmannii. The sequence goes on along the minus strand of ML788281.1, from coordinate 99,352 downwards.
TGGAAAAGGTTAGAATGAAACTAGCAAGAGATTTATTGGAGAATTAGTGAAGAACTGTGTGAAGGACTGATGCTACAGCAGCTAAGAACTCCAGGAAGGTTATCAAAAGTGGTGGATCTTCTTCATATAAGTGAGCAAGTGTGTGTTTCAGAGCCAAGGGTCATCGAAAGGAGATTTGCAACATCAAGGCTTAGGTTGTAAATTTTTCTTTCTATCAATATAATACAGTAATATGTCTCTTTCCCATAAAGCTAGTGTTACTTTATTGTATAACTCCTTGATCATATACATAGATTAACTATTGAATATTTTGAGTTGTCTTCACTTCGATTGGTTTGTATTGTTGCGGTCTTGACAGCACAAGAGCATTGGAGCGAAGCTAGAACAACAAAGACCAAAGGAAGCGATCATAAGGTATGTTCATGATTCTTGCCTCATAGTTCATTCAATAGTCGAAATCTAGGGAAAGAGTATTATTCTGTCTTGATTTGTTCTAGATCCAGGTGGATCTAGGGAGATCGGTTTGTGTCCGCACTTACGGATTTATCCAATAACACGTTACTTACTAAGTATTTTAATACATAACTCCAGAGTATCTTTAGACCATAATCAGTCTTGGGAAGAGGGTCCATCCCTTTCCTTTTAAAGTTTTGTAGAGGTTCCAGTTGTTTTTGTCTACCCTCATTTAAAATAGAAGATAGGCTGCAAATGTAGATTTGCCTTAACCATCACACCTAGAACTCTTTCTTTTGTTCAACAATAGCCAGAGACAAAGGTCATTATCCTCCTCCCACAAGAATTATAGTAGATTAGTTTCCTATCCACCAAGGAAGGGAGGCTTCTATGATTTCTCACTCAATCACTCCATATTTCTACATCTTTGTTTATCATCTTGATTAGAAAAACCCTGCCCAACAATTCATGTACCCATAAACAAAATTTGTTTCTTAGTTCCCTTCGAAATCTGAGATTTGCACATTCTTTCCATTTTCAGAGAATGGTCATTAGACCCATTCCTCTTGCATAGACACACCCTTAATTTAATAGGCATATATGCTCCCCTATCATAACCATGATCTTTTGAAGTGGCTCTTGTCACTTCACTTCTATATTCATGAAGGTTGTTCCCAATCTATAGGGTTCCTTTTTACTTGCTTACTCGGTTATTCCAGCAACAATTTTCATTCATTATAGGTCAAGTAAATTTACCTTACCACTTCCATAAATCCTCTGATCATGAGGGATCATACACATCTACAAGTTTTAATCCTTCATTAAAGCAATAATTATTACTGCTATAGATCCTTTCAATCCATTCTTATCCAAGTCTTGCTATTAGTGCTCATCATCATAATCCCACTCCTGTAGGATTGGATATCATTTCCCAAAATAAATAATAGGATTTCTTTTCCACAGACTAGCAAGATTCAATCTCATTGGGTAAATTCCCAACTAAATTTTAATATGCGTCCTTCTACTCAAGGAACTTATGCATATAATTTCCATTCAGCAGTAGTATTCTCAACAGGCTCATCTGAGCCTCGGTAACCTAATCTTATGACTGTACAAAAACACGTACAATTGCAAAGTGAAGTCATCTTCTTTATTTGGAAACATTAGCAACATACAGTGCAGATTTCCAAAACATCTATCAACAGTAGAAGGCCTGCTTCCTTTCTTCAATTGAGGTTTAACTAATCCTCTTAGGAATGGGCAAGACAGGGTGTCACCCCTAAAATTTCTCTAATACTATTTTTATACGACTCGTGCATGAGCCCAAGTAGGACAAGTGTTGTTTCCATTCTTTGATACCAATTTGTAACACACTCAACCCCTAAATAGCCTTTCTAGGGGTGGGGCATCAATTTTTCGCTTTCCCTGATTCATTTTTGGTCCCTTACTTAAGAAAACCCCTCTTCAACAACTCCCTCGAGACTTACCTATTGCACTGTGCACTTGGACCAGCCATCAGGGTCTTCCTCGTGACCTCGAGCTGAAAACCAGGAGCTAAGAACCTGCGTTAGAAAAGGTTTCGATGCTTCGATAGTTCCCAAACTTTAGGAGTTCCAAACGTGGTGTCAAATTCTCATATCATCGAACAATGGGGGGATCAATGGTTCACATCCTCCACCGAGATATACGAATAAAAAGGGGTCTTTGGTGTTCGACAGTCGATGATTCTTATTTAATATTTATTTTTACCATACTATGCCCAAACTCCCAAACTCCCGATATCTTGCCACGTGGCCTTGGCACTTCGACGTTCAACTTTCAACGATTTATGTTGGATGTTCCTAATTATAAAATGCCCCAAAACCTACGAACTTCCGGAGTCTTGTGTACATCACCAACCACGTAGGCTAGGCGACCGCAAACCAGAAACTAACACACGTCGAGGGTCAAGGAGTGAAATGTGTCATTCTCTAACATGAACAATGGGTATGCAAATTGTCCAAAACTGGGTGACATGTGACATGCATACTACAGGTCCACATCACATCGAATGACATCATCAAGCCATTTCATCATAGACTAATATTGCTCGGTCCTTCAGTCTAATGGTCCGCAAGATTCCACATAGATCAATAGATCTACGGTTATCATTACTTCGCTGCTTCGAACTTCGACGCTTACCAAATCCTCTTGACGCAAATCCCCCGAAGAGCTAAGTGTCCGGACTCTCAAATCTTGCGCCATGTGTCCTCTTTTACCAATGGTCGAGATTTACTTCAACATTCACGACTTTGACAATTTTCACACCTTGAAAACCCTCAGCCAAAATCCTCTGGAGTACAAAATCTTCGGACCACAAGATCGCTTGCCACATACCCATTCATACAATGGTCCTCGTTACTTCGACAACTCAACATGTATGTCCCAGATTTCCCTTCGGATCACGTCGGATCTATCCCCACGTGTACCTGGACTCTACGACTAGGATTTACTATGACTGGTAGTGCTCTGGGGAAACTCACATGTCCCTATATCGTAGAATACCCGGACTCCCGGATGATTGTTGATATGTAGACACATGTCCCTTCCTTTTCAATAGTCCATATTTACTCCACGAATCTAGCGTTTGGGATTTTTTACGCTAGACTAGTCCTATTATACCAGAGTAGAAATTTGTCGAAGTGCTTAACACCTCCCTTCCCATATCGATGGCTCTCGTCGATTAGGGACTTCAGGATTTGACTACTTTCAAGGGTTGTGAAGTCATATGTCCTGGAGCTTCAAATTCCCAGAGTTCTGAAGCCAGAGTAGCTTCACTCCTTTCGAGCTTAGAGAGGGGTTTTCAACCCTTGGTCATATGGAACCTTATCGAATTTTGGGGCTACACTCAACCTTATTCTCTAGACCCAATGGTCATGAAATACTTTGGTTCCTCCCTAACCAATCTCGTCCACTCATCTTACAAATACATGAATCCTCTCTTTCGAGACCTAAATCTCGCTATATTTATTGAGCTTGAGACTTAAAAAATTGTCCCGCACACTCCTTGCGCCCGCTCGCCTTGAGAACAATTCAACGCTTCACTAAGTGTTGGCTCTACACGTTTTGCATGGGTCTCTCCTTCGATATTTTATACTCGGACGTGTATATGTGTATTCCTTGCACCAGGATTACAAAATAAAAACAATTTGAAACTTATAGAATGTCAAAGGTTCATTCCTTCAACTACAAAATGCACGCACATGCATATAACTCTGAAAGTAGATAACATAACATTACCCAATTAACTCAGAGATAAGTAAAATAAAAAATTCAAAACCTGCATTTCAATCTAAGTGCATAGGGTAAATGAAACACTTATCTATTATAGTTGATATCCAACCAACTAATTGTGGGTGTTAGCCTCTCCACCCAACCATAGGCTCATAGGCATTCATTCTTAACACTCTAGCCACCCCCCTTCCAAGACATGATATCCCTAGGGAAATTTCATAGTTTCTTAGAGCTCCTTTCTCTATCATAGTCTCTGCGAGGTTTATCAGATGCCTCCTCAGCATCAAGCTCACATTCTCCTACTCGGGTCACGTTCTCCTGTAAGTTCTCAGAGATCTTTTGTCCTATTTTCTTTAGTAATCAGAACAACTTATCAAGATTTTAGTTCTTCTTTTTCTGCTGGAGAGCCTCATGCCTCCCTCTTCCCATGTCTCCTCTCTCATATCCTCCTCGGGAAGGTTATGGACCTGTCATGTTCCTTCTGTCAGAAGGAAACTCGAGTCAGTCTGCGTCTACAGGACTATGTGGTACTTCGTGCTGACAATCTCTTGTCTCCTCCGCTAGACAATGCTTCCATTCATGGGGATAGTTGGTTTTTCAACATCTGTTCCTTCTTTCCTTAACTACTTCCTCCTTGGAATTTGGATGAGGATGACTATTTTAGCAAGGAAATAATTTGGGGTCATTTTGTCATAATGAACCCTCTCCATAGTTTCCTCACTCTTTTCTCTAGTGATATCATGGCCAGTATTTCAAGGCTTCACCCCCACAGTGAATTATTGGCAATTCAAAGAATAATACATTTACATTGTTCACATGCCATATCATGGTGATAATAATTAATGATTAATTACAAGCTGGGGGAAATAGGGGTATTACTTGGAATGAAAAAGGACATAGCTTATTACTTAGCGAAATGTTTATAATGTCAGCAAGTTAACGCAGAGCATCGACATCCAGTAGGGTTGTTGCAACCCATACCAATTCCAAAATGGAAATGGGAAACCATCTGCATGGATTTCATCATAGGATTGCCTAAATCAACCAAGTAGAATGACTCTATTATGGTAGTTGTCGACAAGCTGAGAAAGAATGATCACTTAATCCCCATAAATTCAACTTGTAAGTAAATAGATATTGCTAATATTTTCATGAAATAAATATTTAGAATGCATGGCATGCCTAAGGAAAATATATTAGACAGAGATACAAAATCTACTTCAATTTTTTGGAAATATCTATATGTTGGTTTTGAAACCAAATTGCTATTTAGTACAACATATCACCATCAAACTATTGGACAAATAGAGAGGGTAAACCAAGTGCTAGAGGACATGTTAAGGATGCATGTGATGCATCATCCCGGGAAATGGGAAGAATACCTACCATTGGTATAGTTTACCTACAACAATGTGTACTATACCAGATATAAAAATTATGCAAAACAAAAATAAAATGCTAGAAATGGTAGAATAACAACAATATAACCAGAAAAATCACCACAATAGCACTGAAATGATATAAGAATAACAACATAAATAATACTTTGATTCTGAAAGCAATGTTCATGGGCCTCTTCGATGGGGCAACGTCTAGTTGAGAAGAGATCTATTACAATAATATCCAAGCTAGGGTTCTCATACCCTCAACTCCTATTTATACTAAATATGTCTATCAAAAGAAGCATCTAGAGGAAGATCCTTCTAGAAGTGGAAGCTTCTATTAGGTCTTCTTACATCCGCCTTATTCTATTTTATTGAAAGGCCTTATTAATATTGACCTTTATTACATCTGAATATATTATTCTACCTATGTGCGGGTTAGGACCCTAACATGTCTGCGCCCTTAAAAACAACCTTGTCCTCAAGGCTTGAGATGTGTAAATTTCTACAAAATGGTAGCTGGTTCCCAAGTGGCATCTATTGGAGTTGTATCTTTCCACTCGACTAGTACTTCCTTGATGGTTCTCTGATGCAGGTGACGCTCACGTTGGGCCAAAACTACTTGTGGATGTAGCCAAATGGATCCTTCTTTAGCTAACTCGATAAGGTTGGTTTGAATTTGGCACTTGGCTCCAATCACCTTCTTTAAGCATGAAACATGAAAAATAGGATGTAGCTTCGAATGAATGGGAAAAGATAACTGATAGGCTACTTGTCCCACATGCTTGAGAATGGTATAAGGACCATAAAATTTGGGTGCTAGCTTATGAAAATGCTCGGTCTTGAGGGAAGTTTGCTTATAAGGTTGTAGTCGAAGAAACACCTGATCCCCTTCTGCAAATTGACGTTCAAAGTGACCTTGATCTTCTTGTTGCTTCATGCAATTATGTGCCATGACCAAATTCTCTTTGAGGGTATGGAGAATAGCCTTTCGAACTGTAAGTTTTTGGTCAACTACCTGGACCTTCTAGGCACCAGGTAAGTATGAGAGAACTGAAGGTGGATTCTGTCCATATACCGCTTCAAAAGAAGTCATGTGTGTAGTTGTATGGTATGAAGTGTTGTACCACCATTCAGCTAGGGGTAACCATTAAGCCCACTGATTTTCATTTTCTGAGGCAAAACACCTCAACTATGTTTCCATGCACTTGTTGACAACTTCCATTTGACCATCAGTTTGGGGATGATAAGTTGTGCTGAGATGCAATTGGGTGCCTTGTACCTTGAACAATTCTTGCCAAACATTTCTTGTAAAATTTGGGTCGTGATCTGAAATAATAGAGTGTGGCATGCCATGAAGCTTGAAGACCTGATCCATGAAAATTTGAGCCACCATGGATGCTGTAAATGGGTGTTGAAGAATGTAGAAATGAACATACTTGTAAAGGCGATCAACAACCACCAAGATGACTGATTTATTTCCCGATTTGGGTAAGTCGGTAATAAAATCCATAGATGTATCCTTCCAAATAGCAGGTGGAATCGGAAGCAGTTGTAGTGTTCCCGAAGATTTGACTATTTCTCCATTGTTGCGTTGACACACATCACATTCAGCGACAAAATTATGAATGTCTTGTTTCATACCATCCCAGAAAAAAGAATGATTGACCCTGTCATAGGTTTTGGTGAACCCAAAGTGCCCCACTGTGGGTGTAGCATGAAGCTCAGAAAGTCACATGAATTTAAGCTTTGATTGTTTACTTAAATACAAATGGTCTTTGTATCGAAGCTCATCATGAAGCCAAGAATACCCTGGGGAAGCTGGAGCATTGGACTACAATTGTTGGATTAGATGCGAACTTTTGGGATCTTGTAGCCATTCCTGGCAAATGGCTTGGAGCCAATCTCGTACAATGAAGGAAAGAGAAAAAAAGGGATCCTTCATCTTCATATTTTCGGGAAAGTGCATCCGCAACCACATTGTCTTTTCATTTCTTTTAAATGATCTCATAATCATATCCAAAGAGCTTAGTTACCCATTTTTGTTGCTCTGGGGAGGAAATGGATTGTTCCAGAAAATACTTGAGGCTTTGATGGTTTGTCTTAATTTGGAAATGTTTCCCCAATAGATAAGGATGCCACAAATCAACGACATGCATAATAGCCAACATTTCATTTTCATATATTGATTTGCCCATATTTATTTCAGATAGTTACTTGCTGGTAAAGGCCAAAGGTTGACCCTCTTGCATAAGGACAACACCAATTCCTTTTCTTGAGGCATCAAATTCCAGCATAAAGGTATTTGTGAAATCAAGAAGGGCCAGGACTGGAGTGGTGCACATGGCCATCTTCAAGGTTTTAAAAGCTTGAGCAATGGTTGGAGTCCAAGTAAAAGAGTTCTTTTTTAGGAGAGTAGTGAGAGGTGTTGCAACCTTTCCATAATTCTAAACAAACTTGTGATAATACCCTGTTAAGCCCAGAAATCCATGCAAGATTTTGAGAGTCTTTGGGTGAGGCCAGTCTTTCATAGATTCAATCTTTTTAGGATCCACCGTGACGCCATCCTTGCCAACCAGATGACCCAAGTATTCTACTTCTGAGGTGCCAAAAGCACATTTAGACTGTTTCAGGAAAAGTTGGTGCTGAGAGAGTAAATGGAGAACTCGATCCACATGAGAGAGATGGTCTGTCCAGGTTTTTATATAGATGAGGATATCATCAAAGAAAACTAAGATAAAATGACAGAGAAAAGGATGGAAGACATGATTCATGAGGCTTTCGAAGGTGAAGGGGGAATTACACAAGCCAAAGGGCATGACCAAAAACTCATAGTGGCCCTCATGAGTTCTAAAGGTAGTCTTTGGAATGTCTGCCTCTTTCATACGTATCTAGTGGTAGCCTGAACGAAGATCAAGTTTAGTAAAGAATTGGGTGCCACTCAATTCATCCAGGAGGTCATCAATGAAAAGAATGGGAAATTTGTCTTTAATGGTAAGTTTGTTGAGGGCATAAAAGTTAGGACACATTCACCAAGAACCTTCTTTCTTTAGGACCATGAACACAGGAGAAGAGTAGGGGCTCATACTAGGGTGGATACTGCCTGCATTAAGGAGTTCCTGGACCATTTTCTCAATTTCATTTTTTTTTTAAAAGGGGTGACGATACATACATATATTGGGAGGAAGTCTTCCGGGTACAAGGAGAATGGAATGATAATGAACACCACGGGAAGGAGGGAGTCTTTGGGGAGTGGAAAATAACACTTGATGTTTACAAAGGATGACTTGGAGGTCCTGCAGCACTGAGGGTGTCTCTGTGGCTTGTATGGCATGGATTTGAGCAATAACACCAGAATGACCTTTTTTGAGCAGCTTTTCCATGCGATGGGAACTAATGATCTCAGGTGAACTGATGATGATTCCTTGGAATTTATATTGGTGGCCCTCCTAGTCAAATTGCATGGTTGATTCCTTAAAACCATGAGAATGGGACCCAAAGTCCTTAGCCAGACTGCACCCAACACAATGTTACAACCGCCCATGTCGATAGCAAACATATGAGATTTCAGGTGGTAGTCACCAATTTGGAGACACACATTTTCACAACACCCTCCACATTTCATGGAACCACCATTGGAAATCATGATTTGGAAATTATTGAGGAAATGGATGTAGCAATGAGTTTCTTGGGCAATGAGGCGATGAATAAAATTATGGGTGCTTCCACTACCAACCAGAATGATGACCTTCCGATGCTTGATGTAACCGATTAGCTTGAGGGTTTGGGGAGCGGAGAAGCTAGTGAGAGAATTGAGGGAAATGAATGGTTCTACTTTGGGAGGGTCTGAGGGAGGGGTTATGTCAGTGGTTTCAGGTGACTCAGACACAAGGGGAGTTTCAACATCCTCTTCTGAAATATCCTCGGAGATGGCCATAAACAGATTTTGTTCCTTACACTTGTGGCCCGGGAAATATTTGTCATCACAATTATAACAAAGGTCTTTGAGTTGGCGTTCATCCATTTCAGCCCTGGTTAATTTTTGGATCTTTAGTGGAGTAGAGGGAGTAGTGGTATTTACTGGTTTAGGGTGAGGGATAAAGGAGGGTTTTCGGTTTTGAGAAGCAACAACCTGTTGTGCTTCTTTAGCTCTTTTAGTAGCCTCCACCCAACTCTGAGGCCGAGACATGAGGACATGGGCCCAAATCTCATCCTTGAGGCCACTGATAAAATACTCTCAGAAAAAGGCATCAAACATGCCCTCTGTCCGAAAATCCAGGCACTCAAAGGCAGCTATAAAGTCTTCCACTGTTCCTAATTGTTTCAACTTTGTCAAACGACCCAAATGGTTGGTGTCAGTTTCAAAGAATTCATAAATCTTGGCCACAAAGTGTGTCCAAGAAATATACCCTTGACGAGAAGTTTTTACCCATTGCCACCATTGCCAACATTCTTGATCTAGATGGAGAACACCATACCGGAGTTTTTCCAAGTCATTTGTAATGACGTATAAAGAGAAATAATTTTCTATTTGGGTTACCCAACTAGTGGGGTTCGAGCCATCAAATTTGGTCACATCCACCCGCGGAAGGCGTAGGTCACGTTGAAAGTGATGGTGCTGAAAGTTATGGGAATGAGAGGAATGTTCACCGTCAGTATGTGGAGGTGAGTTAGAGGAAGGGTTATCTATAGGGATATGAAGCTTGGTGCAGAGTGACGAAAAGATAGATTCAAGCTGGGTGGTAAGGTCTTGTTTGATTTCCTCCATTGAGGATTGCATGGTTTTATTTATGGTGACAACATTGGCACTGAGTTGTTTCACTTCTTATTGGGTCTCAGTGAGACTAGATTGCAAGGTATTGAAGCGAGTTTCCAAGTCTTGGCTACAGGTATGGGCCATGAGGGAACCGAAAAGGGGGGGGTGGGGTCAAAATTTTTTTGCTAAAAAATGATATGTATGAATGCGATAAGGGAAAAGAGATGAATCCAATGGAACAGGTCTCAAATAATGGTGAAAAAATTTCCAGACTTTTTTTATTTTTTACACCTACGGAGTTATACTCTGGTCTAAAGAATACTGCAGTGATGAAATGCCCAAATGCTTAACCAGGAAGAAATGCATAGTGATTTGGAAACCCGAACATAGTTGCATGACAATAGATTTTGTATATTTTAATTTGTTTATGTTTCTGTCCCCAAGGGTTAGGTATTTAAGGGTTCTACAGACAAGGGTTTGTCCTGTGCTATAGCTCTCTGATATACATGCAGGGTCCAACAGTAGTACTCAACCCAATATCTCAGGGCACTAAATAAGGAGGATAGACCGTACTCTTATCCGTACTACCCGACTACCCAGGTACTAGAGAGTATCTTCCCGAGTGTTATTCTTGGTGGAACTATAACAGTCAGATAGCTGATTGGTTTATCTAAAGAGGGCTTCATGTAATCTAGGTCGATCTGTACACAGGTGTTGTCTGATGTGCTACCACTCAAAGGGGTACCAACATGGGTTACAAGGGTGGCTAACAGATGTGCGCTTAAGTACCACTTGTATTTCCTGTGTGTATGAATCCCTCAACCGCGGGTTTATGCGCATAACGACAAATCGTTGTGGCTTAAATACATTGGAATATGTCTCTACCCTGGAAAAAAATTTAACCCACACTTTTTGCCGAGGAAAGTGCTCTGATACCACTTGTAATATACCAGATATAAAAAGTATGCAAAACATAAATAAAATTCTAGAAATGGCATAATAACAACAATATAACCAGATCAATCACCACAATAGAACTGAAATGATATAAGAATAACAACATAAATAGCACTTTGATTCTGAAAGCAATGTTCACAGGCCTCTTCGAGGGGGAAACCTCCAGTTGAGCATAGATCTATTACAATAATATCCAAGATAGGGTTCTCATACCCTCGACTCCTATTTATACTAAATATGTCTATCAGAAAGAAGCATATAGAGTAAGATCCTTCTAGAAGCGGAAGCTTCTATTAGGTGTTCTTACATCCACCTTATTCTATTTTATTGAAAGGCCTTATTAATATTTCCCTTTATTACATCTGAATATATTGTTCTACCTATGTGCGGGTTAGGACCCTAACACAATGGCTATTAGGAGTCCCTTTTAAGGCTCTCTATGGCAGGCAATGCAATATTCCAATCAACTGAAATAACCCAGTAGACATAATTACACTCATGCTAGATATTCTAAAAGAAATGGAACAACAAGTAGTTCAAATAAAATGGAATATGAAAATAGCCCAAGATAGACAGAAGAGTTATGCATGCAGAAAGAGGACTCCTAGAGAGTTCAAAGTAGGGGATCATGTGTATCTCTGATTTAGGACTAGAAAAAGTTCCTTGACAATGGGAACTTGTGCCAAGATGGCACCTCGGTTTTGTGGACCCTTTGAAATTTTGGATAGAGTGGGACCTGTAGCATATAGACTAGGACTTTCTCCCACAATGAAACCACATAATGTTTTCCATGTTTCGTTACTGAAGAAATATGTACATGATTCTAATCATATAACTGATTGGTTTGTGATTCAAGTGGAACCATAGGGAAAATTCTTGCTAGAGCCATAATGCATAATAGATAGGAAATAAATCCCAATCAGGAATAGAACCATTGCATAGGTCAAGGTGCAGTGGAAACAATTTGGCCCATATGAATCTACATGGGAAATGGAAGATGCCATGATTCAAGCATACCAATTTTTGTTCACTGCTATACATAAAGAGCACAACGATAGGTAGAACATTAAGGACTATGTTCCTTTAAGGGGAAGGGAATTGTAATACCCTTGTCTCCCCATCTTGTAAATATAACTATACTTTGCTAAGAGACTATGGGTAGATTGATTATGTGTGGATGCTGGAATTGATGAACCTTTTGTTATAAAAGATAATGTTACTAAATAAAATGGAATATGTTTTATAACTATTGAAGGGAATGCCAATGTAGATCGTGATGCATGAGAGATATGGTGAGGGGAATTAGTAATGTTTGAAATGATCCCTACCAGACTAGTACTCTAATGGATTGAGATTGTACAGACCCAGAAGAATCCTCTGACCCAAAGAATTTAATTACCATTCAAGATGGTGGTTGGGAATTCTACCTCAAGATTCAATGAGGAGATGGGTAGAGTACCCATCTGGAAACTTCCTGATCTGACCCATGAATTTGGGAAATGGACCCACAAAATCTTGTTGGGGAAGGAAAGAAAAGGAAGGAAAATCATGGGTAGAGGGGAGGATGCAAGTGAAATGGGTCTGGTGACCACTTCTGAAGAGGGAGAGCATGTGAAACTCTCTAGTTATGAAGAGAGATGAAAAGCAAATTTGTCTTTGAGTACAATAGTTGTTGGCCAGTGTTTTATAACCAATATAATAAATGAGGTTGCAGAGAAGCTGAGTGATTGACGAAGCACTCATTGCTGAACCCCTTGCTTGGTGGAGAGAAAACAGGCCTGCCAAGTTCATGTGGCAGGAGGAGAGTAACCTCCATCCTTGTTGTTTCTTAACATAAGGAATAATATCTCTCACAGAATCATGATCTCTCTAAGCGATGGCTAGTGATAAACCATTACAGGAGTTATTGTGCCTACGATTGGGTGGAAAAGGGCTCCCTTTTCAGCTGTTACAACATTTTTTGGTTCTAGATAAGTATATTTTTCTCAAATATATATAGTGTTAATTTCATAGATCATTATAGATTGTATTTAAGAGCAATATAAGTTCAATTTTCTGTTAAAAGTACCTTGAAAATATAGGTGTGAATGTGAAAATATTATAGCTAAATTTTATGTTGGTGAACAACTTCACCTTGTGATTGACTGTGCCAAATTCCAGGAATGAATGTTGTGGTTGAATGAGTTTCACAGTTTAATTCATGCATAGGAAATGATGAATGAACAATTAAAATCTTTATTAAACATCTAAAGGGAGAGGGATTGATTTCTGCAAGATAATGTTTTATTCCAGGTTGTCCTAAAAATTTTTACTAGAAAACTTAGAGGATATTAGATCTATGTTTGGACTTTGGGAAAGTAACCCAAATATTGAAAAACACTAAAATTCTTGATAAATAGGTATTAAGGAAAAATAAGTAGGAAATAAAAATGAAATTTCCTAATTGAATTAAAATACAAAATCTCTTAAAATTATATTTGGGCATTAATAAACATTTATACTAAATTTGGGTTAAATTTCCTACAAATTTGGGAAGAATCCCCTTAATTTTGGTAGGCTGTAAACTCTAGGAAATGTAAAATTTACTGTGGAGGAAATTGTAATGTCCCCACTTTGGGACATCACCACAGGGCATAGATTTATGATGACCAGAGTAGCCACATGGGTGCTAGAGCGAGTACAGGGGTATTTGAGAGGCATTGTGGGATCCATCTTGCATTGATGATCATATTCCATCATTATGAGCCATTCTGCACAGGTTGGATTTGGTTTCGTTGCATTCTGACGATTTCCATGATTTTGACTATTTTGAGCTATAAGTCAATGGAATTCACTGAAGAGGTCATTTTGGGAACATTACTTGGAGTAACCTCTCAGTGTAATAGCTCATTGGAATCGGGAGGAGCAACACTACAGGATGGGATGACTAGAAGTGACTTTCAGTGGCCAGGGAAACCACAAGGAGAGATAAGGAGCTTTTCAAAGGTAAAAAGGTTAATTAATTAATTAAAGTGATTTAATTAATTAATTAAATATTAATAAAATGAAAGTCACTTTGGAGGGACAAGG
>ML788281.1:65769-85412 GCA_009831015.1 Picea engelmannii | reverse complement strand
TGCAATATGCTCCCACACCATTCTAGTTCCATATCTACTCAGTTGCAGGAGGATTCCACATCAGTTGCTTGTGCAGGTAGAGAGAGGGCGCACCAGTTGGGGTTTCCAGCAAGGGGGGCGCACCATTCATTGAGGAGGGATTCATCCTAGCTGAGGAGAAGGGATTCCGGGAATTCCAGGTAGTGGGTTTCCTTTGCAGGTGTCTTGGAATCATTCTTGGTGGTTTTTTGGAGTCTTTCAGTGGAGGATCGATTTGTATTGAGAGTGGGACGTTTTCCCAAAAGGAGGGTGCACCATTATTTGGAGGGTAGCTAGATCTAAGGATCTAGCCGGTATTTGAGGATTTGAGCACTTGGGTTCTCATTGCAGTGTCCTGATCTATCATTGTGGAGAGTTTCGGAGCATTTGGAGGCCTATTTCATCAGGGCCGAATTATCTAGGGCTTCAGTCATCTAGTGGGGCATACCATTCAGTGGGGGATTTCAGATCTACAGAGATTGAGAGGGATCTTGGAGATTCAGGCACCTGGGTTGTTCTTACCATCACCCGATCTACTGTTTGGCATCTTTTTGGAGGTGATTGGACATCTTTGGCACCAAGGCCGAATTGTTGAGGAGCTTCAGTTATCTAGCAGAGCGTGGCATCTTCCAGCAGTGAGGGGTTTGGTACTTGGCATTAGTCTTCATCTCTTATCCAGCCTTTGGAGGCTTATTTTGTATTGTCGGGGGCATTTTGTAGCAGCTCATACTTGTTATCTATTGTCTATCATATTGGCTATCTGTTGAGCATTCCAGATCGACATCTCCATTGTAGCAGGTTCTTCTATTTTATGAATAAAGAAGAATTGAGATGTTTTGGCTTGTCTATCTTATTGCATATGGTTGAGGTATGTTCCGTGGTTATATCTTTATGTTGTTTGCTGCATACACACATCTAAACACATCTAAACAAGTAGATCAACGAACTGTTTGACGAAATACCACAACCAAGAAAAAGTTTTAAAAAGACACCAAAACAGTGATGATCCTTGTATAATGGCTTGGGATCATTACATAAATTCTTTGTATTGGGACCAATTTCCTTAAACTTTGGTAATAATGGTAAATCACAGTAATAAGGGAACAAATTTACTCATTTTCCCATGAGGACAGAGATATTATAATTACGTTTTTAATTTCCAGAATAGAGAGATTTCCTTGGATTAGGATTTTATTAAAGTATGTTATAAAGACTAGAAAACTATATTTCTTTTCCTTGTTTTTTTCTTGTATGGGAAAACAATTTTAATTTAAATTTATCCAAGTATTGAAACCGTACAAGGATATGAAAATGTGTGTGTGTGTGTTAATAAACTCATAATTGATTGTTGTGATCATTTCTCAACGTGCTTCAGATCTTCGAGGCTTCGAGACTTCGAAGGTCTGAAGTGGAGAGTGAACTGGAGAATGTCCTGAAGCCCAGAGGATTGCATACTAAATATGATTAATCCATCCATAATCAACCTATTAATAATTTTGTGATCATTAGGACTTCAGGACTTTGGGGCTTCGGGATGTTGAAGTGATTGTGTTGTGATAACTCTCGAAGGCTTATGGCCAAAAGTCTCCTTAGGAAAGCACTTAATGGAAAAATATAATTTTTAGGTACAAACTCTAAGGGGTCTTATTGGATTATAATATATTATATAAGATCATAAAAACCTTATGTGGATGAGGTCAAACTTTTCCCAAATAATTAGATTATATGTGTATTATAAGCCATGTGCGTGGGATCACTTCGAAACTCCGAGAGTTCGAGACTTCAAGACTCTGGGAAGTTGGATGAATGGAGAGTGTGTTGAAGAGACGAAAGAGTTGACCTGGAAATTCTCCCTCATTCCAATATTAGATATAATATTGGGGATTTATTAAACTTGGGTGCACTTATCAAGGAGACATATTCTATTATAATACGCTATAAATAATTTTATTATAATATTCGCACGTGGATGATGCCAACCCTTTTTCCCTTTAAAATATTATATAATGTGTAACACATATAAGTGGGACCCCTTCGGGACTTCGAGGCTATAGGGCTTCGGAACTTTGGGATGTTTGGGGTGATAGAGTGTACAAGCTAAAAGTGGTTGAAGGCCTGAACCTACCTTTCATGTTCCAATGTTTGCATAAATATTGACATAAACATTTAATGTAATTAATTATATTATATCTAATATAATTAATTATATTTTCATCACAATATAATATAAATGGGACCCGCTTCATGACTTCAACATTCGGGAGTTCTAGGTATGTTCATGAAAGCGTGGAGAGTAATTACGATGAAGTATGGTAACATAGGCATTAATTGATATTAATAAACTTAAGTGCCATTTGATATATTTAATTATATTATAATATAATTAATTAAAGAAAGTATTTAGTAACATGATTGGGTTATAAGTTAATATGATGGGGTAATAATATAATAATTAACACTAAATTCACCCCGAATTTTGGGATTCCCAAGTTGAAAGGGAAGTAATTGTTTTCTTAGTGAATGAAAAATAATCATAAATAAATTATTGTGTCCATAGACGTTTTACAGTACAACTTAAGTGGGTCTAATGGTTTAGAACATGTGTTTTCTCCTAAGAGATCATAAGTTCAAATCTAGAAGGGGGTAGGGTATATATACCTTTGTAGACACAAGGAGGGGATGAGACACTTTGAAAACCTCTTACACCAGGATCATGATAAAAGTCTTTTTTCCCGCATATCATCAAACATAATTTCTTTTCATAGGTGGGTGAAGGAAACTTTCAAACGAATGAAACTTTCTTAAGACCACCTATTCAATCGATACTTTCTCTCTCATGACAAGCTTAGAACGATAAGAAATATCTAAGACCGCCTATTCAATCGATACTTTCTCTCTCGCGATAAGCTTACATCAATAAGGAAGACCTAAGACTGCTTATTCAATCAATAAGCTTAGAGAAATTGGTAAGCTTAACCTCTTTCTTACTTGTTAACCTTGTTCATGACCTGTTAATAAAATTAATAATAAAAATAAAAAACAATATATATATATGTGTGTGTGTGTGTTAAGAACTAGTGTAGATCATCTTAACTCCAGATCTATCATACATGCTATCATGCACAGAACGACATCAAATCCTTCCATCTATATATATATATATATATATATATATATATATATATTAAGAACTAGTGTAGATCCATCTTAACTCCGGATCTATCATGCATGAAGATACATGAAATCCTTCAATATGTAAACATTTCTTCAAGTTTGTCCTTTAAAAAGAATTGCATCAGGAATTTGATGCCTCTCGACACATGATAGATCCAGTGTTAAGATGAATCTACATTGGTTAGGTTTAATTTGAGTGGTTGTATAATAGAGTATTATTATCTATTTATGTTTTATTTTAATAAGTGACATGACAGAGATTTTATCTTTTACAAAATCAAATGTATGTTAAATCATCATTGTGAATCATCATTATTAACTATTTTGAATATGTGTTAACTCATCAGCACGTTGAATCTATTTCAACATGCTGAATCCATTTCTGCATTAAGAATTGCAATTTAAACAACAAAAAATTGCGATTTCTTGGAAATTTATGTCGCTAAATCCTTGCGAAGAAGGAAAAAACGTAGAATAGTGAGACAACACCTTATTTAATGTCGTAGTCTAAACATTCTACTTTTCCCCCTTTTCTGGGCATATTTTTTTAGGATATTTTCCTGAAATCCGACAAGGACATGTTGGATATATAGCTTTGAGTGGTTAGATATGTATAATTTAAGTGCCCCAAGAGTTTTTCAACATGCTGAATCCATTTCTGCATACATAAATGCAATTTAAACAACAAAAACTTGTGGTTTCTTTCAAATTTATGTCCGACAAAGAAGGCCAAAACATAGAGCAGTTATACAACGCCTTGTTTAATTTCATAGTCTAAATGTTTTATGTTTTTTCCTTTTTCCGGGCATATTTTTCGAGGATACTTTCTTGAAATCTGGTGAGAACTTGTTGGATCTATGGCTTTGAGTGGTTAGATCTGTATAATACGAGTGCCCCAAGAGCTTTTCAGCATGCTGAATCCATTTTTGCATTTTAAAATGCAATTTAAACAACAAAAAATTGTGATTTCTTGCAAATTTATGTCGT
The DNA here is from genome assembly GCA_009831015.1 of Picea engelmannii. Taxonomy (NCBI): domain Eukaryota; kingdom Viridiplantae; phylum Streptophyta; class Pinopsida; order Pinales; family Pinaceae; genus Picea; species Picea engelmannii. Next base: position 81,233 of record ML788281.1, on the reverse strand, counting down.
AGATTTTGGTGAAGAAGAAAAAAACATAGAACAATTAGACAATGCCTTATTTGATATTGTAGTCTAAACATTCTACATTTTTTCCCTTTTCTGGGCATATTTTCCGAGGATATTTACCTGAAATCCGGTGAGAGCTTGTTGGATCTATAGTTTTGAGTGGTTAGATATGTATAATCTGGGTTTCTATGAGTTTTTCAACGTACTGAATCGATTTCTGAATTCAAAAATGCAATTTAAACAACAAAAAAATGTGATTTCTTACAAATTTATGTCACCAGATTCTGGGGAAGAAGGAAAAAACGTAGAACAATTAGACAATGCCTTATTTAATGTCGTATTCTAAACGTTCTACATTTTTCCCCTTTTCTGGGCATATTTTCTAAAGATATTTTCCTAGAATCCAATGCGAACTTGTTGGATCTATAACTTTGAGTGGTTAGATCTGTATAATCTAACTTCCCTAGGAGTTTTTCAGCACGCTGAATCCATTTTTGCATTCAAAAATGCAATTTATACAGCAAAAAATTGTGATTTCTTGCAAATTTGTGTCGTCGGATTTCGATGATGAAGAAAAAAATGTGGAACAGTTAGACAACACCTTATATAATGTCGTAGTCTAAACATTCTACATTTTTTTCCTTTTCTGAGCATATTTTCCGAGAATATTTACCCGAAATCAGGAGAGAAATTGTTGGATCTATAGCTTTGAGTGGTTACACCTATATAATCTGAGTGCCCTAGGAGTTTTTCAGCACGTTGAATCCATTTATGCATTAAAAATGCAATTTAACCAACAAAAAGTTGGGATTTCTTGCAAATTTGTGTCGTTGGATTCCGACGAAGAAGGAAAAAACATAGAATAGTTGGACAATGCCTTATTTAATTTCATAGTCTAAATGTTCTACGTTTTCTCCCTTTTCCAGGCATATTTTCGGAGGATATTTGCCCAAAATCCAGCGAGAACTTGTTGGATCTATAGCTTTGAGTGTTTAGATCTGTACAATCTGAGTGCCCCAAGAGTTTTTTAGCGTGTTGAATCCATTTTTGCATTTAGAAGTAATTTAAATAATAATAAATTGTGATTTCTTGCAAATTTATGTTGTCGAATTTCAACGAAGAAGGAAAAAACGTAGAACAGTTATACAACACCTTAATAATTTAGTGTTGTAATCTAAGTGTTCTATGTTTTTCCCCTTCTTTGGGCATATTTTTTGAGGATATTTTCTCGAAATCCGATGAGAACTTGTTGGATCTATAACTTTGAGTGGTTAGATCTATATAATCTGAGTTCCCTATGAGTTTTTCAGCACACTGAATCCATTTCTGCATTCAAAAATGCAATTTAAACAACAAAAAATTGTTATTTCCTGCAAATTTATGTCGCTGGATTCTGACGAAGAAGAAAAAATCGTAGAACAGTTAGACAACGCTTTATTTAATGTCATAGTCTAAACGTTCTATGTTTTTTCCCTTTTCTGGGCATATTTTCCGAGAATATTTTCCTGAAATCCGACGAGAGCTTATTGGATCTATAGATTTGAGCGGTTAGATCTGTCTAATTCGAGTGCCCCATGAGTTTTTCAGCACGCTGAATCCATTAATGCATTCAAAAATGCAATTTAAACAACAAAAAATTGTGATTTCTTGCAAATTTATGTTGTTGGATTCCGACGAAAAAGGAAAAAATGTAGAACAGTTAGACAACGCCTTATTTAATGTAATAGTCTAAACGTTATACATTTTTTCCCCTTTTCGGGCATATTTTCCGAGGATATTTCCCGAGGATATTTTTTTGAAATCTGGTGATAACTTGTTGGTCCTATAGCTTTGAGTGGTTAGATCTGTATAATATGAGTGCCCCATGAGTTTTTTAGCTCACTAAATCCATTTATACATTCAAAAATGCAATTTAAACAACACAAAAATGTGATTTCTTGCAAATTTATGTCATCAGATTTTAACGAAGAAGGAAAAAACGTAGAACAATTAGACAACGCCATAGTTAATGTCGTAGACTAAACGTTCTACGTTTTTCCCCTTTACCAGGCATATTTTCTGAGGATATTTGCTCGAATTCCGACAAGGACTTGTTGGATTTATAGCTTTGACTAGTTAGATCTATATAATCTGAATGCCCCCAGATTTTTTCAGCACACTGAATCCATTTATGCATTCATAAATGCAATTTAAATAAAAAAATTGTGATTTCTTGCAAATTTATGTTGTCGAATTCCGACGAAGAAGGAAAAAACATAGAACAGTTAGACATTGCCTTATTTAATGTTGTAGTCTAAACGTTCTATGTTTTCCCCCTTTTTCAAGCATATTTTCCAATGATATTTGCCTGAAATCTAGTGAGAACTTGTTGAATCTATAACTTTGAGTAGTTAGATCTGTATAATCTGAGTGCCCCAAGAGTTTTTCAACACGCTGAATCCATTTTTGCATTCAGAAATGGAATTTAAACAACAAAAAATTGTGATTTCTTGCAAATTTATGTCGTCGGATTTCGACGAAGAAGGGAAAAACGTAGAAGAATTAGACAATGCCTTATTTAATGTTGTAGTCTAAACGTTCTACGTTTTTGCCATTTTATGGGCATATTTTCTGAGGATATTTTCCCGAAATCCAACGAGAACTTGTTGGATCTATAGCTTTGAGTGGTTAGATCTATATAATCCGAGTGCCCCAAGAGTTTTTCAGCATGCATTTCTACATTCAGAGATGCAATTTAAACAACAAAAAAATTATTGCCGGATTCTGGTGAAAGAAAAAAGTGCTCCAAGAAAAAATTTATTGTCGAATTCTGGTGAAAAAGAAAAAAAAGTAGACGAGTTAGACAACACCTTATTTAATCTCTATTTTGAAAATGTGTTAACTCATCACCATTATTCAATAAAAATCACATCATTTAAAATGACCATTTGATAATCCATAAAAAAAACATAAAATTGTGATTTCTTACAAATTTATTAAATAACACCTTATTTAATCCCTATTTTAAATATGTGTTAACTCATCACCATTATTCAATAAAAAGTACATCATCATTTAAAATTCCCATATGATAATTAATTAAAAAAACCAAAAAACAGGGTAAACCCCACCAACCGACCTTTAAATCTTTGACCAATTACAATTTAACCTTTTTATTTTCATATGTAACTTATGAATTATTAAATTTTTATATTTTAAAAAAAGTTATTACCGTCCAACCGAGATTGTCAACTAGGATGAACACCGACTATGACGTGCTTGATTTCAAGGATCCGTGACATTACTTATTTCTGTATTTCTTCTCATGGCCCCAATAGGTGTAAATCAAGCATAATAGTTTTGACAATTGCTAGATCCATTTTGACCCATGACATTCAGTTTACAATAAAAACAAGATTTGCTATTAATGAAAAATGCGACCGTACGAAAGATTTCAGAAATAGCTATCGCAGACTATACTACTCTACACAAACGCTTACTGTGTTGAACCATCGATGCATTGTTTTGCAGGAGGGAATTTGGGCATCCTCCGGATTGAAGGACCCAAATTAAGCAGAGAGCCTGCTATGGCTACGGCCAGGGCTACAGTAAAGTTGGGATCTGCCTTGATAGAAGTCACCAGCTCCTGCATGGTTGAAGAGTATTGATTCTGATCAAATAGCGCCAACTGTTGGAAGCTGCCTGCCTCTAAATTTGGAGGCCGAAACTGTAATCCTGGATTAGGCCGGTTATCGGTGAGGTCCAGAGTGACTGTAGGAAACGAGCTGGAGGTCGATATCTCGGGAATGGCCATCCGCAACGCAATTTGTTCCACCGGCAGCCATCGTTTATCTGATTGCAATTGATCACATCAGTACATGACGGAGAAGCAAAAATATATGCACTACTTATATCAGGTTTTGCAATAAATTCATACATTCTAAACCAATCCCTCGAAAATTTCTCTATTTTTCAACTCTAATTAATAGAAGGTGATTCAATTCTTCCTGTCGTTTGAATATAGATACTACTCCGACCCATCAAAACCCTGATTTGAATGCCAAAAATTGTGATCCATATCATACCCACCGGGCTTTATATGGGTTTGGGCTTGTTCACATAAATTCTACATAACGGAAAATCAATAATTAGGTTATTACCACGGATGCCTCAGATCTTGTCCGAACGGATGCGATTTTTTTGAGCCTTTGCTCATTGCCTGATGCTTCTTGTTCGGCGACTCCACATGATCGCAAGGGCTATCATCCATGGACGAATTGATTCCATTCTCAATCTGTTCAGACTGCATGTAATTTATCTTTCTCTTCTTTGAAGGAAACTGCTTATTGTCCATAAATCTGGCACTGTTCTTCTCCTCTTTCTCATCTTTTTCATGGTAATCCTCACTGCGGGAGTCGACATTAATAGGCCTTGTACGCGATAGGTATCGGCGTCGATGACCTAGATTAAATGTCTACGAAGTCAAAAGGCAACAACATTCAGAAGTTTTGCAATTCATGCAAGCTTAACAATCTCAACAATCTCAGAGTCAAATTAGGTTACCAAAAGATTATAATATACCTGGCCTCCATAAACGCCCTTCCGCTGTTTCACCAGATACCTGATATGCTTCTGCAAGTCCTTAAATTTACTAGTCATCTGCTTCAACAAATACATGATCTTCTGATTCTCCTCCCTTATACGATTTATCTCGGCCACAAACATTGTGATCTGCACGAATTACAGGCGCCACTACACGAATTAGAAGCCCTGCTGTAATCTGTATAAGAAGATCCATATCATGACAACATTAATAAAAAACCAAAAGTCCTCAAATCACCCTACTCTCGTGACTCATCTTCAATGTTTACTATTGCCTGTGAAATAGGACGGCGAGATCCCACTGCGTCTGGACTCTCTTCGACTGCGCTCAATAACCTATTTATAGGAAGTAGGTTAAAGGTTTTAAGAATGATTATTTTAGGGGATATTTGTTCGAAATTTGGTGAGAAATTGTTGGATTTGTGGATTTGAGTGATTGTGTCTGTATGATTCTAGTGTTTTGGGAAATTTTCAGCTTGTAAATCCATTTCTGTATTCAAAAATGAATTTTGAATATCAAAAAATAGTGATTCGTGTAAATTTATATCGCCAGAAAAACCATTTAGTAGAACAGCTAGCCAATGCCTATTTATAACATAGTGTCATGGTTTGACAGTGCAGTCATTTAAGTGCCCTCCATAACCTATTTATAGTGTAGTGTCATGGTTTGACAGTCCAGTCATTTAAGTGTAGTAGGCAAATGATGATTTTTTCCGGGAATATTTGCTCAGGCCAAAAATTGTTGGATTCGTAGATTTGAATAATTATTTCTGTATAATCAAAATGTCATAAAAAAATTTCAATATACGAATCCATTTCTGCATTCAAAAATTTTAAACAATAAATTTTTTTGATATAAATTTATATGACCCAATTCCAACCAAAAAAAATCATTTCATAGAACAAATTGAAATGAACAACTAAACGACACGACTCCATTTAAGTTACTCCATCCTAAATAAAATGGTGAGTATATTTACCTTACCTATTCGTCGTAGTCACTTAGTGGTCGCGATTCTCGTGCACTGTAGTCCATGGCCGTCACTAACAGACGAACGTGACGGGTCACGTTGTCCATAAAGTTGACATCTTGGTTCTCCCATTTTTTAACTTGAAAATTATTTTATCAAATTTTCTCTGTATTACCTAAGAATAGATTATGTTTTAGTTCTACGTATTTCAAGCTTTATCAAATTTTCACTGTATTACCATAGAATAGGTTATTGTTTTAGTTCTACATATGTCAAACTACATCACCCATAGTCACTGTGAATTCCAAATCAATCTCTTTTGTCGGAGACAATAAGAGGTATTTAGTCAAGCTAGGAAATGCAACTTTTCAAAATTAAGTCGCTTTCCATGCATGGGATTGTGGCGCATTTTATGGTGTAAATATAGGAAGAGAGACACGCAAAACCACAAATCAATAATAAATCCCTCCTAAGGTCTTTGGATAAGGACAAATGCCAAGAAGAAATCTCCCTACCCTTCGTTGGATGGTTTTAACAATACACTCTTAAGAATTTTCAAGATAAGGACAAATGCTGAGAAGAAATCTATATACCCTTCATTGGATGGTTTTAATATGCATTGTTTCTTTGGATGATACTTAGGATTCTTGGGTCATTGGAACTTTCAAACATGTTGGTTATTTCTTCCTTCTTTGATTGTTGATTTCGATGTATTCTAATAAAGTAAGTGAGGCTTATTATCCTTCTTTAATTGTTGATTTTGATGTATTTTAACAAAGTAAGTAAGGGTTATTACCCTTTTTTAATTGTTGATTTTGATGTATTTTAACAAAGTAAGTAAGGGTCATTACCCTTCTTTGATTGTTGATTTTGATGTATTCTAATAAAGTAAGTGAGGATCACTACTATTGAGTTAATTGATGTTGGGTTTTTCCCACTATCGACATGTTGTCACATGCTAGTGATTTTTGCAACTCATAGTTAAATTTGGCATTGCAGCCAAGTTCTGAGAAGATTATCTTTGTAATTTGCTATGCATATTTCTTGGTATAGGGAAATTCATGCTTCTAGGCACCATGTACATGTCTCGTGCATTCCATTTTGACTTTGCATAAGGGATTTTGAGAAACCTTGTTTTTTTTCCTTGTGAATGAAACAATTTCCATGAAAAGGAGCATGTTTGGTTTTGTGGAAATTTGGCCTGTTGTAGGACTTATATGCAAAGTCTTTTTACAAGTAACGCATATATTATAGTTTATGATTAGGTGTTGAAGGGTAAAATGTGCTCGTCAATCATATGAAAAAAAGTTTACAATCAGTAAAAGAATATTCTCCAATAGTTTTATGAAATATTAACAAAAAGATGATGCTTTAATAAATGTATGGATATTCAAATCTTAAAAAAAAAACTATAAGTAGAGATAATAGATTATGTTTATCATATCAAAGTTAAAATACAAGATAAAAAATGGACCATGGCTATCCATCATACGTTCTTCTTCTTGATATATAGATGGAATGATGCAAACCCTCTTGCCTCCTGGGGTTGCGTGACCTCCCGGTCTCTGGATCTTTCCTTCTTCTGAGTCAGATCGACTCTTCGAGCTCCTAATCAAACCCAAAATAAATCTACACAGGTCCATTTTTCCTCTTTAGGCGCAGGTCCTGTGAATACCCGCACCCTCTGTTTGCGCGCTCTGGTGCTCTTCAACTTTCCAGCGCTAACTCCTTTACACTAGCCCCTTCCTTCAATATGTCCCTGGGCTATAACATTGCGGAACTATGTGATTGCGGGCATGAGAAAGAGTGGTTTAAACCAACCCGCTTTTCACCTCGCAATTCACCTCCAGTTGCCACATATCCCTTCATTGAAATAGTGGTTAAAATTGTGGCATGCTCAAGAAATATTATCTTTCGAGCTTGTTCTGGCCCCGCAATTCTTCCCCACCATCGATCTTCAACCTCTCGATGCTACTTCTAGATCAACGGTTGTTCTCGAATATTTACCTGTCTCTAGCCAATTTTCCAATCAACGACGTCTTCTCTGTTCACACACGATCTCAGACCTTCGTGATATGTCACCACGTAACTCCCCTCTAAATCAACGGTTGTCATTCATTCCGGCTTTCCGGCCTTCGGGAATTTTGACTCTCAAAATTTTCCTTCCTCTGTATTGAAATCTTCCGGAGTGGAAGATCTGTTGCTACCTGTCTCCCCTAGGATTCCCTCCCTGAATCCGGCCTTCAGGGATCTCGATTCTCAAATTCTCGCCTCTGCTGACTGGGTATCTCCCAGAGTGGAAGATCTGTTGACATTGTCTCCCCAATCAACGGATGTGCTCCCACATAGGGACTTTGGCCTCCTCAATCAAATCAACAGTCCTTTTTCTCCCTCCTTGATCAATGATCGAGATATTCTTATGGTATTCAAACCTGTCCTTCCTCCACTTTCCTCCGAAGTCCTAGATATGGTGTCGCGTGTCCTCCTTTGCATCAACCACTCTTATCATTTTTGGGATTTCATCCTTCGGCGTTCTCAATTCTCAACAACCACAAATCTTCGAAGTGAAATCTTCCGAAGTGTTGGATCTTCTGACACCTGTCCTCTCTTGATCCAACGGTTGTTCAATGGATGTCTAATAGAGTGAATCTATGTCCAACACATGTCCCTTCGCAGATCAACGATGCACATGCTCCTTGTGGGATCACCGAACCTTAACCACTTCGGCCTTTGGCACTTCAGAACTTTTTGAAACTTCTTTCTATAAAAACCCTAGAGTGGAATCCTCCAAAGTCCACGATCTGGTGACACCTTTCCTCTTCCATATCGACGACTATCATTCTCTTCGACTTTTCGAGCTTCAACGATGTCAAACCTTTATCCTTCGCATTCTCCTGGAGTGACTTCACCCGAAATTCATGATCTCTCACCACATGCTCTCTTGGATCTAACGGTCCAGCTTTTCTTCAGCTCTTCAGGCTTCGACGATATCAGTTCTCAACTGAAACCTCACTACAACTTACCTGGATCTCTTGATATGTTGACAAGTGTCCCTTTGTAGATCGACGACTCTCGGCCCTTCGTCTCTTCGGGCTTTGGGTGTTTCAACTTTCTGTGTGCTCGTTCCTCCCAGAGTGCCTTCACCCGAACTTGATGGATTTACACCACGCGTCCTCCCAAATGACTTCGAGACTTTTGTGAGTCCACCCTCCTGCATGTACAAAAATCTTTAAAGCTCATGCACCTTCTCGTGATCAAACAACGACTGATCCTCTATGCTCAGATCCAATGCTTGAGCTCTGTTTCCTCCTCTATGATTCCTTATGTCACTAGACGTTGATCTAACAGTCTAGGCTCCTTTCCCACAACCAATTTAATGGTTTTTGTCGCTCCTCCTCCTGAACTTCCACCTTCTCCTGACTTGGAAGATTTTGAAGGTGTTCAAAGCTTTTTTTGGCCTTTGAACTTTCTCCCGCGAACCCGACCTCCAGGTATCACATCCGCATTTGAAAATGTTATCTCTCCTGAGCTTTTGGACTTGGCATAAGTATGTATCTTATGCTCTCTTTGTGTTATCTCTTCTGATATTTAGGACTTAGAATAAGTCCATTACCCATGCACTCCTTGCGTTATTCATTTTGAGCTTGATCTCCTCGAAGATTTTGATCTCCCATGCACTCCTTGCGTTATTCCTTTTGAGCTTGATCTCCTCGAATATTTTGATCTCCCATGCACTCCTTGCGTTTCTGGTATTTCATCAAACTCAAATACAAAGGATTTCTTGAAAATAAATACTTCTCACCCTCCTAGAATTCCCTTTGCTCGATACACACCTTCCAGAGATGCTTCTACAGAGTATTCAATAACTCTGTTCTTCCCGAAATCAACACAGAGTTCTTCATGTGCACACTTGCACTTGCTCGATACCCACTTGGTAGAGCTCTATAGAGTTCTCAGTAACTCTTCTTCTCTCTGAACTCGACAAAGAGTTCTTCCTGTGCACTCCTTACACTTCTACTGATGAAGGTTCAACGATATCCCTCCTGATATTTCCTTGAGGTTAACTCACCTCTGTCAACGCACTCCTTGCGGACTGTGTGCACTCCTTGCACTCGAAAACTCTAAGACGAGAAACAATTGAAAATCATACAATACTTCACTAGTTCATACATTCAAACATGAATGACATATAAAATCATAACAATGAATACAAATACATAAACACACCATATGCAGGAAAAACTTCTTTTCTATTATCTTTGTGTGTCTATACAAATGCTTACAAAAACTAGACTACAACAGTGTCCTAGTTCTCTCAACCTCTTTCTCAGAACTATTCTACCTCCTAAGTCTCCTAAGACTCTCTACCCAAGATCTCTCTCTCAAGTCTCCTAATTAAAAAAGAGGGATCTATGAGCTTATCCTCTTCATTGCCTTAGTGCTATCATTGTCTTAGTTATGTCACAATACTCCTACGTCTCATTCCATAAATGAACATCTAGAACTGACTACGATATGGACCTACTACAGTCAACCATTTAAGGCAACCCTATCCACTACCTGTACAAAGTTATGGCCTGGCTCTTACAACCTTACAACACGAAAATACGTATTGAATCATATTTCAAATTTTAAAAATGGGAGGGTCGGGGCCTATCCCTTTCACCATTGCGCATCTGCGTGTTGGCGTGCTTGCGCATATTCTAAGGTGGAGCGATGCTGCTGCATCATAATCCACTTCTAGGAAAAACATGAGCTCCTGCTCATGAGTTCTTATTTTCTAGTGTTGAAATCCTCCTGGATCCCAAACTCTTCCTTGGAGTTTTCTTCTTGATCCTCTTCCTTGTTGCTACTGCTGCATCTTCTTCTTCTTATTTCCGTATTCTATGGTAGGCTCTCCTCTGCTCATATTCCCTTTGCTTACTACTTTTTCTAACCTCACAATCAACTTCATGATCTCCTCTATCACCCTGTCCAGCTGCTCCAATGGCTGGTTTTCCTTATGCAGTCTTCTCGGCTTCAACTCTTCCTTATCAGTGGGTAGATAAACTTGATCCCCCTTGCAACTTTCCCCATCTCTTATGGCCTTATATTGCCACCTTGTTGCAAACTCTAGTTCTGCAGTCCCATCATTGAGCTGCTGATCAGTTTCTCCTTCTAACATCTTTTCTTCTGCCAGTTCTCCTACTGGTATATCTCCATCTCCCTCGAACCGCACCTCAGGATGGTATGCTTCTCCATCTGCTTCCAACTTGACTTGTCAGATGTGCAATCTTTTCACCATTAACCTTCTCTCGAGGGCTTCCAATTCTTCATACATATCAACAAAATCCATGTTGTTCATTTCCTCTGCTGTTGTAGGATCTAGTGCTGTAGTCATATCTGTTTCAGCTTCCTGGTTGAAAAATTTGGGCCATTCTTCTGAATGATCCTCCCCTTCTGCTGGGGTAGACATCAGTGTCTGCTCCATTTCTTCCTCTTCTCCTTGGGAAGCTTATGATATCTGCTCTTTCATCATGACAGTCACCGCTAGTTGTCCTTCTTCTGTTGTTGCATCTGCAACACATTCTTTGGCCTTGACTGGGCTATTTGGTAGGAATATCCAAATTCCCCCAATGATTAGAATGCTCCTTTGATCCTCCTCTTGGATGGTGAGAGTGTTTAACTTCTCATCATATTCATTCAGATGGTATGAAAATCCACATGAATCTTCATCAATCAACACTCCTTGCTGACATGAACTCACTTCTGAGCTCCTGATACTTTCAGACACTCTTGTTTCTTTTCCCCCACCCACCTAGAAATTTGGGATTTCTCTTCTGCCCACCTTGAAGTCTATGAGATCAACCTATCCCATCTCATTTCCCACCTGGAAATTTTAACTTTTAGCACTGCTCCTCTGGCAGCATACAAGACCTCCACCTAATTTATTTCCATTTCCCACCTTACAACTTGAAAGTCCAATTCTGCCCACCTGGCAGTATGAATTTCCACTGTTGTCCTCCTGACAGTCTATGAGATCATCCAATGATCTCATTTCATTTCCCACCTGGCAATATGGAAATCCATCTCTGCTCTCTTGACAATTTATGAGATCTTTATCTGATCTCACCTCCTCCTCATCACTGAGGTGTCTCCCAATTTCTGGTTCACAGATGTAAACCACTTATTCCTCTATGTCACTGAGGTTTTCGACATACCTCAACCACCTCTTTAACAACTATTTTTTTCCTATGGCCAACAATCTCTTGACTAATCACTTCACCTTCTTCTGCACGGGCCACTCATACACCCAATGGGATTTATCATCTCATTGCATTTTTAATGTCAGCTGCTCCATCCTTACTCTTATCTCACTAAGCTGTAGATCAATCTCTGCATTTATCTTCTGCCTATGGTCTTCTCTTCGACCACACCTATGGTGTTCAATAGCCATTTTCACCTTTTACCTGCCCTTTTGGAAAGCCTATGGATCACTCTACACCCAAGAGAATCCCCATCTTCTCTTACGACTCACCTGGTTGTTTAAATTTTTGATGATGTTGTACGCGTGCAACAAGTTCCTTACAGAGCATCAGTACCCTACTCCTTCACCTGATGTCTACAGGAAAATTCTTTTTTCTGATACCACCTGATGTTATCAGGGCATCTCGTTTCACCGTCTCTCCCTTTGCCTTCTATCTGCAAAAAAACATATGCCCTCCTCCTCTTTCTCTTTTTCCTGAAATCTACAGAAGAAATTCAATCTCTGTCTCCTTTTACTTGAAATCTAGAGACAAAAATATCAGATCTGATACCACCTGGTATCAGAGTATATCCTTTCACTGTCTCTTCTTTTCCTACATCTGTAGAAAAATAACAACTTTGTCCTCTGTCTCCTTTTTCTGCTATCTGCAAACAAAATTCGGCTCTGATGCCATCATATGCAGAGCCCCTTCCCTCCTGGGGCTGTGTGACCTCCCGGTCTCTGGATATTTCCTTTTTATGAGTCGAATCAACTCTTTGAGCTCCTAATTGAGCCCGAAACAAATCTACATAGGTCCCTTTTTCCTCTTTAGGCACAGGTCCTGTGAATACCCGCACCCTCTGTCTGCGCGTTCTAGCGCTCTTCAATTTTTGGGCGCTAGCTCCTTTACACTAGCCCCTTCCTTCAATATGTCCCTGGGCTATAACCTTGCAGAACTATGTGATTGTGGGCACGAGCAAGAGTGGTTTAGACCAACCTACTTTTCTCCCCACAATTCACCTCCAGTTGCCATGTATCTCTTCATCGAAACAATGGTTGAAATTGCGACCCGCTCAAGAAATATTATCTCCCGAGATTATCCTGGCCCCGTAATTGTTCCCCAGCGTCGATCTTCAACCTCTCGGTGCTAATTATCGATCAACAGTTGTTATTGAATATTTACTTCTCTCTGGCATACTGTCCAATCAACGACCTCTTATCCCTCACGCATGATCTCATACCTTCGTGATTTTTCGCCATGTAACTCCCCTCTAAATCAACAACTATTGTTGATTCTATCTTTTCGGAGTGGAAGATTTGTTGCCACCTATCTCCCTAAACCTATGGCTAGGATTCACTCAATGAATTCGACCTTTGGGGATCTCAATTCTCAAATTCTTGCCTCTTCTGGCTGGGCATTTCTCGGACTGGAAGATCTGTTGACGCGTGTCTCCCCAATCAACAGTTGTGCTCCTGCTTCGAGACTTTGGCCTCCTAAATAATATGTACGATCCTTTTGCTCCCTCCTCGATCAACGATCGAGATCTTCTCCGGGTCTTCAGACCTGTCCTTCCTCCACTTTCCTCCAGAGTCCTAGATTTGGCGTCGTGTGTCCTCCTTCGCATCGATGACTCTCGTCGTTTCTAGGATTTCGGCCTTCGGTGTTCTCAAATATCAACAACCACAAATCTCCGAAGTGAAATCTTCCAGAGTGTTGGATCTTGTGACACATGTCCTCTCTTGATCCAACAATTGTTCAATGTCTATGTAATGAAGTGAATCTCTGTCCTCCACATGTCCCTTCACATATCAATGATCCATATGCTCCTTTTCATATCAACGACCCTTAACCACTTTAGCCTTTGATGCTTCAGAACTTTCCGAAACTTCTTTCCATAAAAACCTCAGAGTGACATCCTTCGAAGTCCACGATTTTTTGACACCTGTCCTCTTCCATATCGATCACTATCATTCGCTATGTTTGGGGTAGTTTACAGAAGTAGTTGACTTTTAGATGGTTAATTGATCTTCCTACATTCTGAACCCTAGTGTAGTCATAAAGGGGTTTTTCCCGCTAGCATAATTGGCGACCATACTCGGGAAGCCTCTAGGGTTTTTAAGGGGATTTTGGGTTGTCTGGTTGGTTTTTCTGCCTTTCGAGTCTCTTTTGAGTCTTCTGAGTCTTTTCAGGGATTCTGGTCACCTTCAGATGCCATACCAGTTCTCCCTACCCTATAAGGCTGTCTGTTTTATTTCCTTTTTAAGGAAGTATAGAGGTGTACGCACCCTGCTTTGGGTCGACACACGTACATACATGCCCTGCCTTGGGTCAACACACGTACATACACACCCTTCTTAGTAAACAACCTGCATACATACGCAGGTTGCTGAAGCAACATTAGCGTACCTGGTTCAAGATTTTTTTTTTTCGAAAAAGAGGCAACCAACCTCTTTCCTGATTGAGGTTTATACTTCTCAAGGATTGTTGATATAGTTCAAAGAATTTATTTTTATAGTCATAGATTGGGTTAAAATTTAGTTTACTTATGAAAGGGTTTTAAGCAAGTCTTTGAACTCTCATGTTTACTTATGAAATGGCTTAAGCGAGTCTTTGAATGATTGATCTGCCTGTTTGGTTTCTTTTATGATTCCCTGCGATCCGCAGTAGGCCTAATATTTGTTTCAATCTTGTCTTGTTGTTATTTTAATCAATCTTGTCTTGTTGTTATTTTAAGCCTTTTCTTTTTCTTTGATAAAAGAGAAAAAAATTGGAAAGAAAAGGAAGGAAAATCGTGGGTAGAGGGTAGGATGCAAGTGAAATGGGTCTGGTGACCATTTCTGAAGAGGGAGAGCATGTGTAAATGTCTAGTTCTGAAGAGAGATAAAAATAAAATTTGTCTTTGAGTACAGGAATTGTTGGGAAGTGTTTTCTAACCAAGCTAATAAATGAGGTTGTAGAGAAGGTGAGTGATTGAGGAAGCACTCATTGCTAAACCCCTTTCTTGGTGGAGAGAAAACAGGCCTACCAAGTTCATGTGGGAGGAGGAGAGTAACCTCCATCCTTAGTTGTTTATGAACATAAGGAATAATCTCTCTTAGGGAATCATGATCTCTCTAAGGGGTGGCTAGTGATAAACCATTCCAGGAGTTGTTGTGCCTACGATTGGGTGGAAAAGAGCTACCCTTTCAATAGTTACAACATTTTCTGGTTCTAGATAAGTATATTTTGCTAAAATATTTGTAGTGTTAATTTCATAGATCATTATAGATTGTATTTAAGAGCAATATAAGTTCAATGTAAAGACCGATTTTAAATTAACCTCTAGTAATTCTACCAAATGTACAATAATTTCTACTAGGTTTATAGAAGAAGAATAATTCCAAATTTTCTCAACACTTACGCAAGTAAAATTTATCAATGAGTAATAAATCTAATTAAAACAATGCATAAATTTGAATTAAATACCTTAAATCTGATGCTAAAAATCCTTCCTGTTGTCCGGAGCTTGCTTCCTTCCCGCTTCCTTAGAACACTCCCCAAAACTAACCTCCCTGCCGACTAGTTAGCTCCTAGCCCTAGGATATCAATGGATATCCTAGCCCTCCGTGCCCAAAACCCCCAGCAACCCCGGTGCACTGCTACAATCCAAACTCTCAAAGTCTCACTCTCCCTCCAATACTCAGAGCTC
>ML788281.1:24938-35957 GCA_009831015.1 Picea engelmannii | reverse complement strand
CCAATTGCTTAACCAATTCTTCTGAGATTAGATTAGATTGAGATCCACTGTCGATTAATGTGTCTATCTTAGTGTGTCACATGATGGTCCTTATATGAAACAAGTACTTCTACAATCAGTACCTTCACCAATTTTACCTTTCATATCAACCAATCAGACCTTAGATTAGTCACTTGAATCCGATCCCAAGTCTGTGGGTCTTGTTGTTGCTGCCACTGTTTTCCTTCCCTTCTTTTCCTTGAACCACTTTGGCCTCTTCTTGGGATGAAATTGCCAACAACGATCCTCATCATGCCCCTCTTTCTTGCAATTCTTGCAAGAGGGCCTCTCTTCCTTTATCATCACTGCATTTTCCTTTTTTCCTGTCCACTTCCTCTTGTCCTCTTTCTTTGAAGATGATTCCCCTGTACACCTGCTTTCCCTACTTCAATATACGTCGTTTGAACAGAAACCTCATCACGGTTAGTGGGTCCAAACATGAATACAATATTTCTAATATGGGCAGGTAAACCTCCTATATACTTCATAAGGGTTTCCTATGTATGTAAAGGGATATCTAACATCAATGTCATTTTTTGAAAGCCATCAATATACTCTTGCACTATTTGTCCTTTTCTTAGTTTTAAATATTTCCATTCAAATAATTCTTTTTCCTTATAACCCAAAGGATATAATTCTTTCCTAAGTGCAAAAATGAAACTTTTCCATGATGGAAATACATTACCCACATGTTGCGTTCCATTTTGCAACTTGCTTTACCACCAGATGAGAGTTGTCCCTACAAGTCTCAAAGATGCCAACTTGATTTGTGTGGCCTCATCCTTGATCTGTTGCACACTGCAGTAAACCTCCATCTGCTTGACCCAATTGTCAAGTCTCTCTGCATTAACTTCACCATCATATATGGGTAACTCAAATTTAACATCAAGTTTTAATAATGGAATTTCATTCTTATGTTTATGAACAAGTTTCTTTGCATTGGATTTAGAACTTGAACTTGAAGAAGAAGGAGAAGAAGGAGGTGATGATGGAGGTGAAGGAGGAATCTGAGGAGGATCCTCTTCCTCTTCACTTTTCCCCTTTGAATATTTTCCAAGAAATTGTCTCTTTCGTTCCAGGTAATCCTCGTACAAAACTTTCACCATCTTTGAAATAGCAAGGAAAGTTTTTTGAAAATCTTTCTCATTAAGAGAAAGTCCCTCTTCCGATGCCATCTTCTCGTTGTGAGAAGCTCTCTTTCTCAATCCAATCAATGGATTCTCTTCAACAAGCTTGCCTTCACCACGTTGTAGATTTTCCCCGGTTAACTTGCAAAACTCAAATCCAAACATCAACTAGCTCTGATACCACTTGATCCGAAAAGATCTTTTAATGACTGTGGTTGAGTTATTAATTTCATGTGTTAATTAACCATTTATGAAGCTGAATGAAAGAGGATGAATTTAATGAATAAACATAGAATCCATAAGACAGTATACAGATATGAACTGAAGCAATAAGAACAACAAACCATAACAAGAGAAGTGATAACGGAGTTTGGCAAGGTTGCCTACGTCTCCGGGCCTTTGTCTTAGTGGGGGAGGCTACTTTATTTATGTTCAAAGATTAAAAAGTACATAACAGTAGTGCCATTAGGCTATAAGATTGATCTAGTCTTGTTCTTCCAGATCTCTAGAAGCCAACAAAAGAAACGACACTCAAAACGGATGACCGAAGCTCCCAAAAATGGCCCGCAAAGGTCTGCTCCTCAACAACTTCCTTGCATAAAAATGGATTTGCTTCAACATAATTCTGATCCGACTGTCCTCCATGGCCTCAAATAGGCTTGGGTTTTATAGATCTGAAGTTGGTTATCATTCCCCAACTTCCTCCGAAAATCTGGGCTCAAAAAGAGCCCAATATCTCCCAAAAATGGGCCAAATCCTCCATTAACAGGCTTAAAAATCATAAAAAATCCCAAACCATACAATAAAACCCACTTTATGTTAATAATAAAGGGCTAAGCCCCCTAGGCTGGCACGCGCCCCCAATTCTCGGTCACATGCACCTAAATTTGGCCAAGCGTCAGCCCAAAGGGCTAAGCGCTGGCTCATTCTTGGCGCTAGCTCCTGAATTTATGGCGTGTTCCATGGGACTTGTGGGTTATGGTTATACCACCGCGTGCAAATATGTGGATAGCTCCCGGTTCTTGGGGCGCAGAACATGTAACCACGGGCTTCAATGAAAGGGCGGTTATACCAGGCCCGCGCCCCTTTTACATCGTGGTCATACACCATAATATAACCATGGGTTGGGGCTTGGCCCCAGCCCAAGCCCCAACCCTTTTCCGCACACATATCAATATATTGCAATGTTAAATAAATTTAATGTGGTATAAAATAATAGGTAACAAAAAGTGGCGTGTTGGTAATTGGGGCCTTTCCCAAGACTTTGCTATGCCGAAAGGTCATGGGATCAAATACCATGAGCTCCAATATTTTGGATCAACCACCAATGATGGGGTGCCACGTCCCAGCCCATGACTGGGCCACGTGTCACCAAACAACTTGCCGAGAATCCGCCACTTGTCCACTTCTGATTGCATATGTCAACCTGCTTTTGTGCTGCCACATGTCTCTATGCTACATCAGCATGCTGACATCATGCTGATGTCATCATTGACTTTTTTTTTTCAGTTTGACTGTTGAGTTTTTAGTTGTTTGGGAAAATGGTCAGAGTGAGATAAATCTCGCATACAACGTCCATTTGAGAAAGTAAATATATGGTCGGAATGAACACGACGATCTAGTCACAATGGAATTGGTTTTGTACGATTCCAAGAACTTTCATTTTTGAGCCTTTTCTAGACTTAGGAAGCCTCCTGGATCCGATTATGGATTAGCTATGCCACTTAAAATTTCCTAATTTTGATACCAATAATTTCCCATTTACCAACAATTCATAATTCTTTGATACCATTTAATTAACTAGAACTCCTTTGCACATGACCATATTTAAGAAACAAACCATAATGATTCATAAATAATGATTTTGACAAAGATTTCATAACAATAAATAGATAATTGCACACATAGTAATTAAAATAACACATAAGATACACTTATCTTTTATGAATTAAACACCAACTGCATGCATACCTTCCAAGTTCCTCCCAACTATAGACCACACTGCTCATAATATTAGCAATGGGTCACCCTCGAGTTGGGGCTAAACTCTACTTGGGAAAAGGAAGTCATAAGCCAGTCTAAGGTCTTTCAATCAACAACGATTCTCAAATTCAGGTGCCAACTCTAGCAACCAAACTACATTCCCTCATCCCCCACATTCTTGTCCCACCCCAAGAAGCGTTCCCCTTCTCTTCTCAATAGTCCTTCGACTGCCCCACTTCCCTTCCAAGGCTTCAGAAACATGATCGACAAGGAGTCTCAAAGCCCTATACTTGTAGCTTGGTACATTGGAAAATAATTCCCAACAATTCTCTCACCTAGAGAGAATTCTCACGAGCTTGACAACCCACCTCTTTGACCATAGGCCTGACAACTCATTTTTCAACCATGGTCCTGACAACCCACTTCTTCAACCATGGTCTGACAACCCGCTTATTCCAGTCATTGACTAAATACAACTTCCACATATGGGAATGGATACCCAAGTCCCCTTCCCTGGTATGAATGATGAATCCATGATTAATGAATGATGGGGAAATGTACTAAATCCCCCAAATATATATGCATGTGCCCTTTATGACACATGGAACTCAAGGAACCCCCTTGTCCTCACTTTAGAAACTTAGGATATATTCATATCCATAAATTTATCTTTAAGGAATATTAATATAATATTCCATTGGGCTTAAGTTCCTTTATCTTAGCCCTTTCCTAGACTCTTAGCCCCTCCTTTCCCTTTCTAGTGGAGTTTATCCCCTCATCTCTCTTGTTGGGTCGGTCTACAATAGTGGTGTACTTTTATTAATATATGAGTATGATTACAAATTACAATATAGGCATGTTGGCCTTTTAGAAATTCAGGTTCTCCAGCCTAATAATCACATAGGCACTCTCGACTATAATATTTTGGCTCACCAGCCTATAAAATATATGTACAATTACACTGGGGATTAACCTGGTGTATTACATTCTCATCCCCCTTATTTATGCACTATCCTCAGTGCATTATAGACATGTACATTCAAAATTCTTCAAAAAACTCCATGCATTTTCTATTGAAGCTTGTAATCCTTTTGGTGTTCTTATTTTCAAGCACGAGATTCATGTCTTCATAGTTGAGCTGAAAGTTCGTTGCTCTATTCCATAAATTTGCCTCATGCAAGAACTCAACCCACTATATCATTCTTGAGATGCCTCTTTCTTTCTACACTCACCCTTCTAGGCTCATGCATCCTTTCATTGCTACATAGTCCTTTAGCGATCCATCTTTCCAAGGATTTCACACACAAGGAGAGTGATATCTCGTTATCAGAACCCACCAATGTTTTAAATGTATAGGGCTCCAATGTCTCCATCAATAGTTGTTCTTCCTTGGTATGCTAGCTTCAATAAATATTATCTCGTCTATATTGTACAAATACAACCATTATGAGACAATATTGTAAAATTTTCTTTTAAAAATTCAAATTTGTTTCATAAGGAAATTCAACTTGTTCCCAAAATATGAAAATCTATCTCATTATTTTCTTGGTTATTTGAACAACATGCATTGATATTTATTATGGCCTTCTGCAACACCATATTGGAGACTACTTTCCCTACAATGCTTACATCTTACATTCAACCAATAGATTATTAGTGCTTCTTGCATAATATACAATATACTTATATTGTAACGATTTCAAAGTTTACAAAATGATTTTAGAATTGTTTATATTTATAATTGTAATAATCACATCATTTCCATTGTTAGCATAATCATTTCCCACTAATATCATATATACATGCACTCACAAAGATGCATTCCACAAATGCGTTCAATCATAACAATTTTACTATGCATACGTGTAACTCTACCACTTACACACTATGTGTGAATGAAACTCTTCATGCATATCTATTCAATGCACCTTTGCATTGAATTCATAATGCCTAATATATTTAATTCATGTATCCCACCATGGTGAATTGGAATGTCTGGCCAGTGCCCTGACACATCATCCATACACTTATTATTGTGTACCCAACTATTTAGATGCCTTCCTTTTCAACTTAAACTCTACACCAAGAATAAAATTCTATGGTGCTCTTTAGTGTTAGCAAAAAGGTTGCAGTCCAAACCTTAGCTAAAGTAGAAAGTTTTCCTTRGATACTTGTGTKTCACTAAAKCCTTTGCATATACAACCATGTCATGGCCTCATATATGACTAGCTTTGCTGGAATTCATTCAGATAACACGATGATACCATTTTATTTCTTTGGTTATTAGCTCATAACTAATATAACATGACATTCTACTATGTCATTTATATGCATTCAAAATCTAACAATTTTTATAATTATTACAAGTGTTCAGCCTTTACCACACCTAGTGGTATCTTATTTTCATTAATGTATTCAAATTATACAATTATGGAATTTGATAAAATAAACTTTGGTTGGGGGAATTCTTACTTAAATTCCCTTTAGTGGTTATGCAACCTAAATTCATAAAATACATACTTTCATAGATGCCATTAAATAAATTTAATGCTACCTGGCTAGTTGTTATTAGTAGGAGCTCCTGGATGTCTTCCATATGTAGCAAACTTATCAACAACACTTGGAGCCATGTAATAATTATTTCTTTCCATTTTGTTCTTGAGTCAAAAGATCCAACTCTTTTAAAACTTTATCAATCTTGGCCAACTCCTTTTTCTTGATCTCTTTTTTGGATAGTTGTTATTAGTAGGAGCTCCCTTCAAATGGATGTCTTCCATATGTAGCAAACTTATCAACAACACTTTGAGCCATGCAATAATTATTTCTTTCCATTTTGTTCTTGAGTCAAAAGATCTAACTCTTTTAAAACTTTATCAATCTTGGCCAACTCCTTTTTCTTGATCTCTTTTTTGGATAGGTTTTTCTCTAGTTCTCTTATCTTATTCACTTTCAACATTGGAGGTCCAACTGAAGGAACAATTTGTGATAATTTGGATCATTTTTTTCTTCATATGTTTCTTCATTAATATGTTCCTCTATGTCATAATCTTCTTGATCGTCATTTTCCTCTTTATCAGAATCCTTATTTTCTTTGGGTTGATTATGACCTCAAATAAGGGTTGTAATAGTTGCATAATTATCTTCTTTGTTGTCCTCACAGTCCGCCCAGGAGGTAACAATTAAAGTACATTTTGTCCAAAATTCAGTGGAACTCTTGACCGCTTCGACATCGTCTTTCTTCTTACTTCCCTTCATCTTCCTGCTTTCAAGTGTGGAAAATATGTTATTTGTATTGAATGAAACACCATTATCCTTTTTAAATCCTCCAAACATTTTTTTTTCCTGGTGATGCTATCAAGGGTGAAAATTTAAGACAAAAATAACAACAAAACTTCTTAATAGGAAAGGCTAGTGGGCATGATATGTAAAATCTACGTCCTCTAAACACCAAAACTGGAGAATTAGGACAAACCCACAAGGCCCCCATAAAATTCAAAATCTTGAGAATGAAAAAATTAATTAGTCCAGGACCTTGGCATAACTCTTACTGATTTGTGTTAAAAATAAAGTTTAAATGATTTGCTGCAAGTTTTTTTTTTCCAATCAAATTGACAGAAACAAGGAAACCCAATATGTAGAACAAGCCTGAAATTGATTTTTTGATCAGGAAACTGATATTAGGTTTATAAGTTTCCAAATAACCCAACTGAGAATTCAAGGACAAAGCCAAAGAAAACAAGTAATGCATAAATTTATGAAGCATTACAGTCAACAAAAAATAGAAGTCGTTGTTCAAAGGACAAGAATGTGGAAACCCGAATAATCTTTTGGGAAAATTCAATACAAAAAGCATACAAATATGTCAATGGAGGAAGGCATGTGACTGATATCAAAATGAATGGAAATGGTGTGGCATTGGATCATCATCATGCAACCTAAAAAAGAGAACTGGAAGAGGAAGATAATGGACATATTTCAAGATATATATTAGCACTGAGCATGCATGGGCCAATTAACAGAGCACGAAGTTAAGATTTTCAAATTTGCAAGCAAACTGTTTGATAATATATCAAGAAGAGTACATCTGCAAAATTTTCGACAAAATTATTGTAGTAAAATTGAAGGAGGTTTCATGGGTTTTGGCATAATTGAGTCCAGGAATTAAATCCGTAATTTAAATATCGTTTGGGAAAATTTGGGCCTGTAATTGCCCGAATTTAGAATTACAGTGCAACAATGGCGGAAACTGTAAACATTTGCCAATTCATGAATAAATTGGAGTGGGATTCATACCCCAGAATGTCAACTAGCGGTGCAAACAAGAAATTTCTTGTTGCATAGGTTGAATTGACATTTATTTAGATGAAATTGGTTCAAATTATACAATTGAAGAGTGTCCATGGTGAAATTGGGAAAAAGCCCCAATTTCCTACAACTAAATAATGTTAAATTCAAAGTGAAAGAGTCGAATTTGAAAAAAAATGGACCAATTTATATGTACAGGGATTGAATATGATGTATTCAGATTTACTACGAATTTTCTATGGTGGCCCCCAAAAAAATTCAAAATTGAGCAATTTTGGGCATTTCGAAAAAACAAGAAATTTAGAAAAATTGGGAAAATTTGGTATTTTTCTGTATGCCCACATCAACATGACGTGGGGGACACATGTCGGCTAACATGGCAGGCAGGTGACATGTACTTATATGTTGGTAGGTACATGGTGGTAGTGGAAAGTGCGAGGTGGCATAACAACTGGTGCCACGGGGGCCATGCTATTCTACCCGACGGAACCTTGAGTGCAGGACATCCATCAACCTTGTGTTGTTTTTTTCTTTTTTGGGGGGGTTGAGTGATTTAGACTAACCCAAGGTAGGGGGGTGAAATGCACATATGTGCGACACGTCGCCCCAACCTTAATCGTGGTTAGGTTTTCGGCCCCTCCCCATTGTGTTAAAGTTCAGTGGGGCAAGCCGGGGTGGGGTGGGGGGGGGGGAAATGCAACATGGATCATCGATCCCCGTCGATGCCCATCAAACGTCGATTGTTAGATTATGTCGACGTGAAAATTCACACACGCATGGTAAATGGATGCAGAATGGGACCCACCCATCCCTATGATCCAATAAAATATGGCCACATGGCATCCAGGTTGTGGGACCCGAAAGGTAAGGTAAAGAGGTTAGGTAATAAAGGAGTAACAGATAAAAGAAGAAGGTAGAGGCCAACGGGGCAAGGCCAGAGTGGCCAAGAATTGACATGGAATCCTTCTAGAGGTGCCAGATGGACTTGGGTGCCATGTCAACATCCCATCCATCTTAAGTTAAGCATATTTTAAAAATATTAATGAAAATTACCAAAAAAAATTGGTATTTTCTAGGTGTTGAATTTGCAGGGCATTTTTGAGGCCCTGAACAATGTTTTTAGCTACTTGAAAACAATGTTCCTAAATCGAATTATTTTCATCTCAAATGAAAGAATTCGGCGATATATTTCTAATGGTGTATACCATTAGTCAAACAAAGTTAGTATGAGGGAGTTAGAGGTCAAACAATCGAGGGTAAATTTTAAGACCTGATTAACTTCTGAAGGCCATAACTTCATGCTCATGAATCATATTGAGGGACAGGAGTAGTGTATCGAAATATATTGAGCCATAAAACACATTAATGGAGCTAAATTAGAAATTTGGGCACACAAAAGTCATAGGAGGGGGTAGAAGGTACCTGTAACATTAGGTCCAAAAGTACTGATTGCCCTGAGAGTTCAATAGGATGTATTTAACAACTTGGAGCTCAGATGAAGATAAAAATTGGCTAGATTGTCCAAATTATGATTATGAAGGAACCCAGTTGAGCTCCTGTCAAATTGCTAAAGGAGCAGGTGCAAGGATGCATAAGCGCAGTTAAAATTGCACTTGGTTGAAGGTGTTTTTGAGTAATATTCAAATGGCCATAGCTTTCTGCTCAAAACTCATAATTGAGAAAGAAAGTAGTCATTGGAAAGGTATTCGAACAAGATTCTAGTGTTATTGAAATTCGAAATCAATTCAATACAATTTTCTATTATAACAGGGAGTTGAATCACCTTTTATTATGAAAAAATAAAAAAATGTTACAAATTTTTCATTTATTTATTTTTATTTTTATTATAATATCAAATATCATTAATTTATAAAATTTCAAAAGATTTGTTAAACTACCAACCTTCATGACCATTTAAATCAACAAAACTATGGTGATCTTAGAACTCTTCTCTCAATGCTTTTCTAGCATAGAAATAAAATTTCAAAAAATTCTAAGTAATTCCTTACCTTGTTAAGATCCTATAAACCAATTTACCACCATCATCAATAAAATTTTTGAACATTTTACAATTTAGTATTTTTCTATACATTATCTTTCCCTTCATCATATCTATTTATTCAAAACTTTTTTTGGTTTTGGAAATGGATTAATTATGCTTATAATTTTACTATTTTTTTTAATTAACATAATTTGGTTATTTAAAACAATTGAATAGATCTTTAAAATATATTTCAATATTTAATACAATATGTCAAATAATTTATTGGTTTTTTATTATTTCAAGATTTAATACAATATGTCAATTAATTTATTAGTTTTTTATTTTAATATTTAGTAGATAAATATTTTATTCAAATATTATTTTGTATGAGATTATTTTATAATTAATTCGTAAAATAATTATTTGTTGGATGTGAAGTCTGGAGTTGTAGTATCTCTCGTGAATCGTGGAGAAAGATAAAACAAATAAAAAAAAGTTAAAAAAAATCATTTTATATCCTAAAACATATTATATTATTTGATAAATATTAATAATATATATTTTATTTAACTATAATTTGATATGAAATTAAGTATAATTATGAAAAATAAATAAATTGTAAGTGAAATGTTAATATCTTAACTAGTGTTTATATCTATTTAATATAAATTTAAAATTTATAAATATTATGAATAAAGTTAATATAGAAACAAATATATAATTATAATATTATGTATTTAATTTAAATTGATGTTTATACTAGTACATATTTAAAATTTATAAATATTATGTACAAAAGTCAAGATAACAAAAATCTATATTTATACTATTATATATTTAATTTAATTTAAATTAATTTAAATTGGCTTTACTTTAAATTGATGTTTGTACTAATTTAACACATATTTAAAATTAATAAATATTATGTACAATATTAATATATAAATATATCTGTAACTATAATATTATATATAGCCAACAGGGATGTGACCCACTAACGAGTACATAATTTTTTTATATATATATATAATGATGACGATTAACATCTACTAAGACCTAATTGGTCTATCAGACCTTAAGAGGGTAAGTGATTACTTGTGATTCTTTAGAATTTTGTTTCTGTGCTCGAAGAGAATTAAGAGAAGCTTTCCAAGATCACCATACTTTTGTTCAATTAAGAGGTTGGGAATGTTGGTAGTGTGATCAATATTTTGAAAATGAGATCTAATATCGGTATAGGCTGGACAATCTAAGAGAAAGTGCTTTTCATCTTCAACCTTATTAGTGTAAGAAAGGTGACACACTCTTTCATCCCAAGGTGTTTTAGGAATTGACCAATGCCCAGTTTCACTATGGAGCTCATGATAATTTGTTCTTATCTTAGCAATGTTTATTTTTTTCTTTACACTTGGCAAAACAGACAAATAATTTTGATCTTCTAGATTAGGGTTGATTACATCTTTTTTTTTTTTTAACGAAAACGGTTATATTTTATTTTAGAGGGGTGGAAAGGCCACAGATTCAGTTACAAATTGCCCCGAGTTTCTTCAGACCTACAGATCAAAAATCAAAATGTGATGC
>ML788280.1:504668-519467 GCA_009831015.1 Picea engelmannii | reverse complement strand
GATTGCAGTCATAGCATAAGTCCAATTACCTCCTAGTAACAAATTATAGTCAAGGGGTGCATCAACCACCTCGACATCCACCTCCACTGTCTTCCCACCTAACTAGACCAAGAAGGCAGGAAGAATACCATGAGGGCAGAAAGAACGACCATCAAAAGCAGTCAACATGGTTAGAGATTGAGAGAGGGTTGGAGATCCAATGGATTTCCAACAGATTAAGGACATCACACATGTTGCAACACCTTCATCAATACAAGTGTGTTTGATGGCATACTTTGAGTAACCCACGTGGATCTGGAATGGCACATGGTAAGGCAAGTGAGGCTTCACATCCATGACATCAAAATTGATAACCATGGATCCACATGGGTGTAGATATCCTAACGCAGATAGCAAGACATTCCTTTGTGAAAGACACGTCTGCAGTACCTCCAAAGTCGACATCGTGCAAGGGGTTTGACCCGGATCCTCAACAATAGAGTAATTTTGGGTGGCTCTAACATTAGGGTTGTGGGTAGAGTGCTTGTGATCCAGGTGGATATTGTTGGCCACTTACCTATTCCACTTGGACCCCCACCATTGTTTCTTTTAGTTTTTCAGTTTCCTTAATTGTAGCACAATTTACTATTTTTGGTAGTTTTTTGGGTATTGAACTTCCAGAGCCATTTTGAGGCCCTAAATGACGTTTTTTGGGCATGGTCCGATCAAAAAATATATTCTGCCAAAAATTGTAGTCCTTGGATAGATATTTTTAACGATGTATCATATGCGTCAAATGGAGATAGGATGCCAAAGTTATGACCCCGGAAATTGATGTACCAATTTACCCCGATGGGGCCCATATTTTGGCGTTTTATCTCCTAGGGTTAGGTTTTTTGGAGGTTTAGGGTTTCCATTTTTTCTCAATAATAAATAGGCCTTTGAGCCTCATTGGAACACAGAGTTCAGAGGGTTGTATCCACCACATCTCTTCTCAGAGATAAGCTACCAACGCCCCAGCTAGTTTATTTCTATTCTATCTGTAAACAAATTTCGGTTCTTTGATATTAATGAAATGAAGTGTTATTTCCGCTGCATCTTTGTATTCATGGTTATTTGTGTATTCTGTTGTGTTCCTGCATAAATCTGTATCAATGGTATCAGAGCCAGGTTGCGCTTTCTCGATCCTTCTTTGCATGTCCCCAACAAAATCAGGGTATAAGGAGTTAGGGCTCAATCTGGTTGAACCTTTGCAAGATCAGCCTCACAAACCCCAACGACCACCCATGGGGGACGAAAAGAAAGATGAGGGAGCAAGAGATCCTATCAAAATATTGCTCGAGGAGGCCCTTGAAAAACAAAGGAACGCGATGATGGGTAACTTCGCCCAGATCCTTCAACGATTTCCCACTTGCGGTGTATCTGCATCCAACAACCACTTTGGAGGCGCAACCCCTTTTAAGGTACAAGTAAACTTTGAGATTCCCATATTTGATGGTCAAATAGATGCAGACATTGTAGATAGATGGTTGAATCTTTTAGAAGGATATTTCTTGGTTCATGACTTTTCTGACTGGGACAAGATTATTTTTTCACTGCTCAAAGTTGCCCCCCATGTCAAGGACTCGTGGGAAACCTACTGTGAGAAAAAGGATGAGGAGGAGCCCTCCCTATTCTCGGTAATATTGAAATTATTTTTGATACGCCATCAGGGAACAATATTATCTTGTGGGGAGCTATGAGGAAAAGTACATATAATGGACTACATTGCATCAACAAAGGGATCAAGATGTGCATGAGCTGACGAATCTATTCCATACCCTGTGCACAAAGTTGGGTATCAAAGATTCGGAGAAACATTTGGTGTTGAAGTACCGCAGTTGTCTACATAGATACATTCAGGAGGAAATGGAGTTTCTCGACATCTCCTCACTTGGTACAACATACCGGTATGCTGCCAAGATTGAGCAGAAATTCAAATAGAAGAAGCGAGACCTTGGATCTGTGAATCAAAAGAAAGCAAAATGTGCCCTCAAACCATAGAGCAAAGGACAAAGCCAAGGCATGGTGGCTCAAGACAACCTACCAAATTCGCAAGCAAAGAACAACACCACGAAGCTGAGGAAGGACATGAGAAAGTGGTTTGAGTTCCATAATATCTCCACTCACAACACAAGTGAGTGTCGAGCCAAACAATCATTGGTGGCCGAGATGAGGGATTCTAAATCAGGTGCATGCTTTGACATTGAATTAGAACTCAAGAAGGGGAATGATAGAGGGAAGCAGATTATCAATGTAGAGCCCAATGCCATCGTTTCCACAACAAAGATCCAAAAGGAAGAAACGAAAGATCCAGAGGAGGAGGAGCATCTCTTCCACTCCCAAAAGTGGGTAAAGGGTTCCCCGCTACAGTTCATCGTCGACACCGGGAGCCAAAAGAACCTCATTTCAGCAGAGGTCGTGAAGCGGCTGGGCTTGTCGACCATAGCACACCCACAATCATACACCATTGGGTGGCTTCACCAAGGATAGGATCTTCGTGTCAGCCAACAATGTCTCCTTCCCTACAACATCAAGCCCTTCACCGATGAGGTATTATGTAACATTTCTCCTTTTGATGTTTTTGATGTATTATTAGGCCAACCATACTTGTGGAAGCGACATGTTGTGTATGAGTCCCGGCCTCACGTTTTTATTGTTACCTTGGGAAATAAGTTGTACAGGATACCAGAGGTACCACCACATGTCGCTATCTCTTTGGTTACTGCAAAACAATGCAACAAGCTCATTTCCAAAACCGGGAAATTTGTTTTCCTGATGATCCACCCTCAGGGAAAGAAGAAGATTGTGGCCACGACCTCCAGAAAGGGATCCTATGCATGACAACAATGAATGGAAAAGGTCGTGGAGGAGTATCAGGACATCTTCACCTCACCCACAAGGGTGCCTCTACAATGTTAGGTCAAGCACCCCATCGATCTGACCCCAGATGCGTCGCTACCCAATGGATCGATCTATCGGTGCTCTATTCTGGAGAATGATGAAATCAAGTGACAAATTTAGGAGATGCTACAGAAAGGCCACATTCGGCCAAGTTGATCGCCCTGTGGGAGACCAATCGTGTTGGTGCAGAAGAAGGATGGGACTTGGAGACTCTGTATTCACTATCAGGCACTGAACAAGACCACTCTCTAGAATAGGTACCCGATCCCACAGATTGATGACCTTATGGACCAAATCAAAGGGGTGAAATATTTTAGTAAGATCGAATTGAAGTCCGTGTATCACCAAGTACCAATCGAACCATCCGATGGAAGATTGCCTTCAAATCCAAGGAGGGCCTTTTCGAATGGTTGGTCATGCCTTTCAGGTTGATGAATTCTCCCACAACCTTCATGAGGATGATGGATGACATATTGCGTCCATTCACCAATTCATTTGTAGTAGTGTACTTGGATGACATCCTGATCTTCATCCATACTTGGGAAGAGCACCTCCACCATATCCGACAGGTCCTCCAAACACTACGAAAACACAAGTTGTGCGCCAATTTGGAGAAGTGCACTTTTGGCATGACCCAGGTTCAGTACCTAGGATACATTATTGATGAGCATGGGGTGCATGTGGATCTAACCAAGATCCAATTCATTCGGGATTGGCCAGCCCCAACCACTCTAACAAAGCTTCGCAGCTTTCTGGGTCTTGCTAATTTCTATCGCGGGTTCTTATTGTGATTCTCTCACATCACTTGGCCCTTGAGTCAAGTCACCAAGGGAGGAGCGAAAGCAAAAATATTTTGGTCGGAATCTCAACAGAAGGCATTCACAGAATTGAAACATTGCCTCTATTGCACCATAGTGCTCACATTACCACACTTGCAACAACCATTTGAGATCGAGACAGATGCCTTTGACTATGCTATTGAGTTAGTTCTTACTCAACAGGGGCATCCAGTGGCATATCAGAGTGCAGCACTGTTTGACACAGTCCGAAAGTATTCCACTTATGACAAATAAATGTATTCCATTGTGTAGGCTTGATGACAGTGGAAGCATTACATTTTGGGGAAGGAAACTATCATCCACATAGACCACTGACCCATGCAGTTCATACAGACATAAGGGAAGTTGCAGAACGACCGCCATCAGAAGTGGTCCACATATCTGTAATAGTTTCATTTGAACATCAAGTACAAGAAGGGCAGCACCAATAATGTTGCAGATTGACTCAACCAATCACCAATCGTGGCGATAACCACCATGCTCAACTCTTGTGGGCATGAGACTTCTCGTTGGCCGCTTCTCTACAAGAGCGATCCAGATTTTGACCACACATACAAGACGCTCTTGGAGGGTAACCGAGTTCCAAATTTTCACCTCCAGGATGCACTACTATTTCACCTGGGACACCTTTGTGTTCCTTCAAGCGAGCATGCCAAGATGATTTGGGAAGTGCACTATAGTTGGGTCACTGGGCATTTCAGGGTCAAGAAAACAGTGGCAGTACTGCAAACATATTTCTATTGGCCAAACCTTCGACATGATGTCGGGAAGTACATCATATCCTGCACTACCTGTTCCATTGCCAAATCGACCATCAAGAAGCAAGGCCTCTATACTCCATTGCCTACCCCTAGTCGACCTTGGGAATCCATATCCATGGATTACATGTCGGGAATTCCTTCTACAAAGAATGGCAACGACTGTGTTTTCATGGTCGTCAACATATTCTCGAAGATGGCCATTATGGTGGCCTACAAGAAGAATATCATCGCAGAAGCCACTACTAAACTCTTCTTTGAACGAGTGTGGGTACACTTTGGGATCCCATAGTATATCATCTCAGATTGGGACAACAGGTTCCTCATTACATTTTGGTCCAACCTCTGGTCAATGTTGGACACCAAGCTCACCAAGTCCACAACTTTCCATCCCCAAACTGATGGCCAGACAGAGGTCGTCAACAGGATGATCGTACACATTTTGCGCATGTACAACTCAAAGCATCCACACAAATGGGATGAGAGCCTCCCCTATGTACACCATAGAAATAACTGGGCCCTCAACAACTCAACCGACCACAACCCCTTTCAGGTGGGCTTGGGATTCCAACCACTATGTCCCATTGACGTAGCCATACCATTTGCATCTACTCAGGCTGATTCATCTCATGTCTAGTCTGAAGCTGCCAAGGCAAACAAATTCATTAAGAGCATTCAACACATTCGCCAACAGGTTCATGACATATTGGACAGAGCCAATGCTAAGTACAAGTAGTGACATGATCAACATTGAGTGCAACACAACTTCCAGGTGGGCGACAAGGTGTGGCTACATTTGCAGAAGGAGTGCCTTGCTGGACCCCATCGCAAGCTTTGCTGCTCTGATATGGGCCATACACCATCACCAAGGCTATAGGGGACAATGCCTTCAAACTCAGTATCCCACCATTCCTTGGTCCACACCCAGTGTTCAATGTGGACCGCCTTCAGCCTTACTTTCCACCTCCACTAGACACATCCGACATGGTAGAACAACTCACACCAACATAGTTAAAACCATACTGCATGGAACAAGCCACAACTGGTCGGATTATGGACACATAGATAAAGAACACCCACCATCAGAGGATCTAGATATATCAAGTTGTCAAAGCAGGCCAACTCCTTCACTAGGGCAAGTGGCTCACCAGGGACCAAGTTCAACAGAAGTTTCATCATCTCATGGAGGAACTCAACGCAATGGGGACCATTGCTTCCTAAGGGGGGAGGAATGATCCAGGTGGATATTGGTGGCCACCTGCCTATTCCACTTGAACCCCCACCATTGTTTCTTTCAGTTTTTCAATTTCCTTAATTGTAGCACAATTTACTATTTTTGGCCATTTTTCGGGTCCTGAACTTTTGGAGCCGTTTTGAGGCCCTAAACGACGTTTTTTGGCCATGGTCTGGTCAAAAATTATAATCATAATAGTTTTTTCCAACAATTGTATTCCTCGGATAGATATTTC
Source organism: Picea engelmannii (assembly GCA_009831015.1). NCBI lineage: Eukaryota > Viridiplantae > Streptophyta > Pinopsida > Pinales > Pinaceae > Picea > Picea engelmannii. The sequence continues at coordinate 513,479 of ML788280.1, read as the reverse complement.
TAACGATGTATCATTTGCGTCAAACGGAGATAGTATGCCAAAGTTACGAAACTAAGAAATTGATGTACCAATTTACCCTGATAGGGCCCATATTTTGGCATTTCATCTCCTAGGGTTAGGTTTTTTGGATGTTTAGGGTTTCCATTGTTTCTCAATAATAGATAGGCCTTCGAGCCTCATTGGAACACAAATTTCAGAGGGAAGTAGCCACCACATCTCTTCTCAGAGATAAGCTACCAACACCCTAACTAGTTTATTTATATTATGTCTGTAAACAAATTTCGGTTCTTTGATATTAATGAAATGAAGTGTTATTTCCATTGCATCTTTGTATTCATGGTTATTTGTGTATTATTTTGCGTTCCTACATAAATCCGGATCAAATTGAGTACTTCTTTCGGAATACGAGGCGCAGGCTCTGGTTTTTCTATCTATAAAGGCATCTCCGGTGGAGGGGGAGACTCTAGAGCATGTATATTCTGTGAAGAACTGTAATCACGAGACTGAGTGGCCAAATTAACCTGAGACTTAACCATATTGATGCATAGACAATCACCGTCTTGCGCTGGTGGGTTTTGGCTTCCACTCGTCGCATTTCCAGCATTCGAGGAGCTCGAGGCCATGTAATGATTATGTGGAAAAGGATTAGTCAACACAGCGGGCGGTAGACATAAAGGCCTCACAACTTTTGCAACTTTGGGGCACAAGTGGGTAAGGTGATCATCTGTACAAAGATTGCAGGGAAACTTCACCTTTATCCTTTCTTTCTTGCCCTTAGCAGCATTATTATTTGACTTGTCATTATTATCGTTTTCCTTGGGTTTATTATTATTATTATTCCCACCCTTACCGTTGTTACCCTGTCCTTTCTTTTTATTCTGTCCTGGTTTTTGGTTACCATTCGGGTTGGTCGACGACTGCACAGAATGTATATCCACCAACTGAGTGGGAGTGGAGGACATAGACAAAGATTTCCCTCCTACAGACTAGTTTAGAGACAAATTTTTCAACTGGCTTGTCACCAAGTCTGTAAATTTCACAATTGAGGAACCTACAATACCATCAACATAAGGTCCGAGCTTTTGTCTAGGGTCATAACTTGACCTCGATGCATCTGGAATAATTTCATATAACATCCCAGACTGAGCATATATAAGATCTAACTGTTGGGCTTTAAAAATCGCTTGTTCCTAAAAAGTAACTCTGGATATGGAAACATCCTTCGAAATATAAGGTTGTAAAGATGTAAGGAACCATTCTAAAAGGAACTCCGGAGGTATGTAGGCCTTGATCAACCTCTTCCATCTATGCCACTCTTAGATGTGATCCAATATATGGGTGGATTTGTCCTAGCGGAAGGCCGACATAAGTTATATGCCGACATCATAACGAACCAACAATTGGAAGTGATTGAGGAAGACTAAAACCATGTGATTAAAGGTTTCATACATCCCCCCAGGTAGCTCTATATACCATTTCACTGCAACCCCCATGAGGATGCGTTGAAACAATATTAAATAGATAGAATCGTCGTTAAGGGAATTAGAAGAGCACCAAATATGGAAAGTAGTGACGTGATCACGAGGATCCTCACTAGTCTTGCCTTCGAATTTTGGAATATCCGAAGGAAGCTTGGTGAGAATGGGGGGACATGATGGGTCATGAAACACAAGATCATTCATTAATCTAGATGGGTTTGGCAGATTGAGCGTGGCCAAAAAAGGGAGATGCAGTTGCGACATCTGGCCCCAAGATCCTGGGAAAGATTGTTGCTGGGGAATTGTAGTCCATCTAGGGTTCTGGCATGCACCATGGCCCTATCCGATATTGTAAAACCCTCCTCCAAATTGATTCATAAGGGGTTCGTTGGGTACCATTCCAGTAGGAATGTTATGTTGAGGGTTGTAAATATTTCCCCTAGTCGGAGTAACTCCAAGTTGGGGGTTTCCCAAGGTGTGAAACTGACCTCCTCCGGGTGTGAATCCGAAGGAGAGAGGTGGATTATTCATTCCAAACATGTTGTTCGGAATCGGTGTGGAGGAGCTAGGTGTAAATAACGAAACATAAGAAGTAGCTTGTCCGCCAGGTTGATCACTCCATCCAAGAGTATTAAGTCTAGGATTAGACCCAGGGTGGAAAGGAGGTAGGTTTCCAACCATAGGAGTCGTTTGAGGGATATGAGAACCTCCAAACAAGATAGGAATATGTGGAGTAGCCATGCCCCCAAGCCCAATACTAGTATTCGGGTTAGACATTGGAATGGAGGATGAAAATTGCGATGTGAAATTTGGCATACCATAAGAAAAAGGGATAGAGGCCATAGGGATGGACTGAGTATTGTATCCAGATGTACAAAATATAGACCCAAAAGGGTTCATCACAATGGGTTGAGCAACAACCACAGGTTGGATAGGAGTGATGATGGGAACCATCGGCACTACAACCGCAGTGGTTGAAGGTGTTGAAGGAACAATATTAACTACAATAGGAATGAGAGTCGAGGGACTCTCAGTATCTTTCTGACTTGACTCAGTACTCATCCTTGTATGATCACAAGTATGATAAGTGGAGGTGTGTGTACCACGTTTTATAAACTTACGCCTTTTAGAAGGAAAAGACTCAATATGTGGTGGTAATATTAACAAACAACGAGACCCGCGGGGAAGCTGGTCTGGCTCCACGATGACTCAAGACTTGAGATATAAAAAACAAATCCTAAGGCCAACTAATAATCAAAGAGCACACCAAAATAAGAAAAAAGGCCAATATGCATACAAACATGATAAAGTGGTTGAAAGGGGCCTCCCTCTCTAAAGTAGGTATGCCTTGCTCAAGAGGGGCCTAAGACTCCCTGCAAAAGATCAGGGGTATCATAATCAGTTATAAGGTCCCTCATGGGATTAACAACCAGTCGGTCAGATTCCATTGGAGAGGTAATCCTCCATAAAGGTTGTGTGTTGTCTGACCCTTATCTGACCCAGGGTACCTACAAAATAACCCTTGCAAGTAACCTATGTGGTACTTATGTCAAGCAACTAAGCCACCATGATATAATTGATGTGCAGGAGAACATTCGTAAGTTAGGTCTACCATATGGGCAGGGTAGCAAAGACAAAAATCTCGAAAGAACCGCCTCTCACAGAGGTAAAGGTAATAGCAAGAACCCCATATATGAATAGATCCCCCAAAATATCTCTACCACTAAGAAGGTATTGGGGGGATATCCCCTCAATCAAATTCATGCGACCTCGTTCTTAACTCAGGTGTAAGCAGAGCCTCCTGACATCACCAATTATACAATGGATTTCACCACTCCCTTAGTCAGACACATATGTTGAATTTAATAGCCTTGGAGAAGTTTACTTACAAAATTCTATTCCAAGGCTCTAAATCCTAAGCTAGTTTGTGCACCCTAAAAAATAAAATCGTTTCTAATCAATTTTAAATTTATCAACGTTACTTTTAGTGGCCTTGTTTACTCAAAAAGGTGCGGAGGTGAACCTGATGATGTGATGAATCAACAAGTAAAATAAATTAATATGAATAAAATACAAAGTCCTAACTTCAATTCCCAATAAATGATAAGCTTTTCAAACATGCAATTTCCAATTTAATTATGCAATTCCAAATAAGATGAAATCTTTCTATACATGTACTAAGATCAAATGATAATAACCCAAAAGATCAAATGCCAATAATGCAAAATGTATATTTTTGTATTTTCGATATAAAAGAATGAAAATGCAAGGACTAAACAACATCTTGATATAAAGACCCTAATGTATGTAAACACAGACAAACCAAGTAGAATATCAAGAAGAAAACACCCAACCCAAGATGCAAGGACAATCAATGAAAAGGATGATGAGAAAGAAACACCGCCTGAAAATTCAACCAAAGAAAGGATTCCTATCACTATGTAGGCACTTAACAGTCATAATAGAGACCTAAGAAGACTCAACAACCATCAAAACTTACCCAACAAACATCAAACTCATCAATCAAGAAAACAAGGATGATGTACGCGACTGTTTAGACTAAAACCATGTATACACACTCCCTACATAATGACATCTCGCGTATGTACGTGTCTGTCAGGTAAAAAACCACGTATATGTATTGAAACACTGTCGGGTTAAAGATAAGGCCAAGAAACTTAGGTTCAAAATGAGCAGGGGCTGTCAAGCAATCAAATGACAATACACTCAATATAAATGAGAGCAATCAAAGGAGAAAAATACTCCAAACCCCGAAAAGAATATACCCTCCCCAGTATGGTCGTCAATTCTTTTACGAATAAAATCACTCTATGGCATGGGGTAAACTACAATAGACAGAAATGAATGAAGCAATTAACTCTAATCTCAAGTATGTTATATAAACAAGTATGCTAACAAGACAAGATAAGGAGCCTACCTCGTCTAGATGTTTGATGAAGTCCATCGTTGAGCACTTGACTCAAAGAGATACACCTGCAACTTGTCCTCAATAACCAAGAAACGCAAGCATATGGTGATAATATATAAAGTTAACACATTCAATAGCATAATCCATCAATATTCATAACAAATATGCCCATGGAATAACAATTCAAATATTTGCAAGACATTAATTGGACAAGAAAAGAGTATTTCTATTAAAATGTAATCAATAGAAGTGTATGAATGACAAAGCTCTATGTCGGCATGGTTCAGAAGCGAGAAACTAAGTCCCTTCTAGTTGGGCCTCCACCACTTCAATCCTCCACCAAAGGCAAGCTCATATAAGAGAGATAATGAGGTTCTCCATCAAATAGGGAAGAGCTTGGGGGCTAAACAATGTGTTCAGACTTAAAAGGACAAAGGGATGTAGACTCAATATGAAGTGAATAATTTCTCTAGAGTAACTTTGCTCTCAAAGTTGAATTAATTCTTATTTTTTCCACACCTTGGATATGGCCCATTTATAGCCTTCAAATGGAACTGAAGGGTCGATTAAGAACGTTTCCAGTATATGGAAGGTCAAAGATCATGGATCCCGTGATGTGACATGGAAATCCGACACCATTTTTTAATTTTGAGCACAAAACTTGATGTACGTGGGCTGTAATGGTGCAACCTACGTATATGCATGATGTATAGCTGTCAGGGTGCGTATATGTGGGAAAATACACTTTTTAGCTCTGGGAACTGCAAAAAGGGACTTCAAGTCTGCATAGGGAAATGGAAAAAGGCCTTATGTGCAAGTTTGCATAGGGTGAGGAAAATATTGTTATAACTGATGCCCCCTAATGTGTGAGGTCAGAGGAGTATATGCGATGGCTGAAATATATAATAATACCCATAAGTGGAGTAATGGAGACCCAACTGGGCCTCCACCAAAGGCAAGCTCATATAAGAGAGATAATCAGGTTCTCCATCAAATAAGGAAGATCTTGGGGGATGAGCAATGTGTTCAGACGTAAAAGGACAAAGGGATGTAGACTCAATATGAAGTGAATAATTTCTCCAGAGTAACTTTTCTCTCAAAGTTGAATTATTTCTCCTCTTTTCTACACCTTGGATATGGCCCATTTATAGCATTCAAATGGAACTGAAGGGTTGAGTCTGAACATTTCCAGTATATGGAAGGTCAAGGATCATGGATCCCATGACGTGACATGGAAACCCAACACCATTTTTTAATTTTGAGCATAAAACTCAATGTACGCGGGTTGTAATGGGACAACCTACGTATACACATGTTGTATAGTTGTCAGGGCGCGTATATGTGGAAAAATACACTTTTTAGCTCTAGGAATTGCAAAAAGGGACTTCAAGTTTGCATACGGAAATGGAAAAAGGCCTTCTGTGCAAGTTTGCATTGGGTGAGACAAATGTTGCTATAACAATTACCACCTTTGAATCTCCAAGAATGATTAAAGAATTGAACTCATGTTGTTTGACTAATACGAAAATATTTTATAATACTTTATATATATATATATATATTATCTGTCTAGTTGAAACTTGGGAGTGTTGGGTATGTGTTATATTGTTTGCATGTGTGTGTGTGGGCACGCCATATTCAACAACTGTGTCTGACGATCCCTCTAGTAGTGTTGGGTTTTTGCTATTTTTAGCGGTTTTCTAAATTAATCCTGGATTAAGGGATTAGGGTTTGGTATCTACGGAATAGCTAAAAACACTGTATATATTGTATGGTGAATGGTGAAATTAGATATAATGAATATAAGAAAGGTTTTCCCCACTTGAGGGTTTTCGGTATAAATCTCTGTGTACTATGTGAATGAGCCATTGATTAATTTCTGTTTTGCTTAAGAATCTACATGCATTTCTTTACTTTGCAAGTTTAAAATTTACAGGGAGCATGGGAGTCTAAGGTCCCTAACATAGAAGAATTTGTCTTGTGGTCGGCATGGAACAAAAAATACCACCGTAGAGGGATAGGAGACATAGCTTGTTATATTAGAAAGAACATTTTTCCTCACATTCAACTTCACAAGATTGACCCTCTCAATCAATACATTTGGATAGAAATTTCAGACACCAATGCTAAGAAGATGTATATGGAAATTTTCTATTTTGCACCTATTAATTCTACTTTTTATCAGAAAAGCAATTTAGATAACAATTGTCCCTATAATAATTTAGAACAAGATATTTATAGTTTGAAAAATGAAGGTAATATCCTCCTGCTAGGAGACTTTAATGCTAGGACTACACCTAAACAAGCTACTCTTTTAAGTATCGATTCCAACCATAATCCTTTATGGCTAGATGAGGACCTTGTTTTATCTAATAGATGCAAAAGAAGCTCTAAAGACCTAATTGAGAATTTGTTTGGTACTGAGTTGGTCAAGCTCTGCAACTCTCAAGACCTAATAATTTGCAAGGGAGTAATTAAGTGGCCAAACTCCAACCAAATGACTTGAATTCATGGGCTAGGTAGTAGTGTTGTAGATTATGCGATATATTATATCCCTGTTTCCAACCAAATTGCAACGTTTGACCTTTTAAATGACCATAAGTCTGACTCTTATCATAAACCTTTAACCCTAACTCTAAACTTTTCCATGCATAGGAGCACCATTGAAGAGAATTCTGATAATCAATGGAATTTGTGCTTTGACAAAAGTAAAGTTGACATTTTCTTAAAGGATTTAAATGGTAAATTAAATCTCCTAACTTATAAGGACAACTTTGAATAACTCTATCATAATTTTACAACTACTCTTTCCACTTATATTAACAAGTTCTCTTTCGAGGTGTCCTATAAAAAGAATAATAGAATGATCTGTTAGAGCAAGATTTGCCTCACCCTATGCAATCTTGCAGAGAGGGCCTTATTCCATTTCCCTATGCAGACTTGTCTTCCCTGTTACTAAAGTCTAGAGGAAAAAATATAATTTTTTTCCACTTGTACACATCTTGCACCCTATACAGAAAGTGTATACGCAAGCTGCTCCAGTACAACTCACATACATCGGGATTTGTGCCAGAAAATCAAAATTAAATGTCGGGTTTCCATGTCATGATAGGAGATCTCTGATCCTTGGCCTTCCATATACTGGAAACGTTCTGAATCGGCCCTTCAGTTGCATTTTGAAGGCTATAAAGAAACAAATTTCGAGTTGTGGAAACGAAGAGAGAATTCAACTTTGAGAGAAAAGTTACTCTGGAGAAACTATTTACTTCATATTGAGTCTGCATCCCTTTGTCCTTTAAGTCTGAACACAGTGATCAACCCCCGAGATCTTCCCTTATTGATCGAGAACCTCTTTGTCTCCCTTATATGATCTTGCCTTTGGTGGAAGATTGAAGTGGTGGAGGCTCAGTTGGAAGGAACTCAGTTTCTTGGTTCCGAGTCGTGCCAACACGAAATTCTGTAATATTTTCACTTCTATTGATCATTTATTAATAGAAATACTCATTTCCTGTCCAATTGATATCTCAAAAATATATGTATTATTATCCATGGGTGTATTTGTTATGTATATTGATGGATTATGCTATCTAATGTGCTAAGCCTTTTATATTTCCACCATATGCTTGTTTTTGCCTGTTTGTTGAGAACTTGTTACATGTATATAGCTTTGGGTCGAAGTGCTCAATGGTGGACATCATCGAACATCTGGACGAGGTAGGCCTCTTTCTTGTTTTGTTTGCACATTGGTTTATATAGCATGTTGTTGGGATAAAGTTGATTTCTGCAGTCATTTCTGTCTGTTGTGGTTCACCCTAGCCATATAGAGATTTTCCTCGTAACAGAATTGGTGACCATACTGGGGATTGAATCTTATTTCTTAGGGTTTGAAGTACTTTTCTCCTTAGATTGCTCTCATTTCTATTGTGGTTCTTTTCGTATCATTACTTGACAACTCCTGTTCACTCTGGGTCTAAGTTTTCAGCCTTCCTCCCTTGCCTGGCCTTGTTTCAAAGCATATACATGCCTTTTGCCTTGAAAATTGTGTATACACGTAGGTTGTCTCACTGCAAGCTACATATATACACTCTGTTTGCCCAAACAGTCGCGTACACCTTTTTTTCCTTGTCTGTTTTCTTGGTCTGGTGTTTTTTGGTTGGGATTTGATGCTTGCTGAGCCTTCTTAGGTCCCTGTAGTCCCTATTCAGTGCCTGTGGGATGACATGAAACCCTTTTTCGATTCAATTTTTGGGCGAATTTTTTCTCTTCATCTTTTCATTTTTATTGTACATTGGGCTGGGTGTTTCGTTGCTTGACATCCTGCTTGAGTTATCTCTTTTTTATACCGAGTAGGGCTATATATCAAGTTACTTTTGTCCATGCATTTTCAGTTTCGATATATTGAAA